>DWOQ01000895.1:0-10115 GCA_018251115.1 Codatractus alcaeus | reverse complement strand
ACAAAAATATTGACTATTTATACAGACTATTAATGTATTTATGTGGAAATTATTTTTCTTTAAGCGTATTAAAATTTGTTTGTACCGCAAAAGTGAGGGAAATATGCAAAAAATGCAAAATAACGGAATCACAACAATAGTTAGCTTTTGAAAGAAAACACAATGGTTAGAAGAACAATGCGTCGTTGAATATTTTATCTGTCCTTTTTGAAATTATATTTCTTAAGGCGCGTTGAAAGTAAAATGTTCCTCCCAGAAGTTGCACAAAAACAACTATTTACATTCATTTCAACTTTAAAATGACAACGAAACAAGTACATGGAAACAGTATACATTTTTGTGTTTGTTTTTACATAAATATTACGAAAATACCTAAAAATACCTACACAATGTAGGTATTGAGCTAGGTCGACTAATCCATTAGTATTTTTGTAAAATACAGTATAAATTTCAATTGCTATATCTCCTCCTCTCTAATCTTGTGTAGATTTTAGTACAAACACGACTAACGAACCGACTATTATGACCAAAATATTGATTCTAAAGGGCACCCCTGCAATCGCCGATAGAATCTTAATTGTGAAGGATGAAGAGTATAAATCAATCTCGACATCCCTCGCCTTTCCAGGCAAATTTATCCACGTTGCGCAAAGTTTACGGTCAATTAAACGAAAGAAACTTATTCTCGACTTTGATGTGCCGTCGACCTGGAACTAATTACAATCGGGTGAAAACGACCCTTTTTCCCGCAGAGCTTTGTTCCTGCTTGTGTCTCACTATCGGCGAATAGTAGCATACATAAAGCATTTAAGCAAATACAACATACCTTTGGTTTAACTTTGGAGGCATCACTTCACCTTTTTCTGCCTTATAACAGCAGTGTTAAGCACGGCTATTCTGGTTTGAAGGGTGGACTAAGGGTAGTCTTGAAGGATGGCAACGTATCTGTGGTTAAACTACTGTAGAACTTCTATCCCATCTGGAGTTGGTTAAAGATGACCATAGGCGGCAGTGGTCAATGAACGTCAGGTGAAGTGCATGCTCGTTACTTCAATATTATAAAATATTTATATGACTAATGTCACACATAATACATATTAAAAGTATATTGGTGATTTTCGTCTAAAGTATACATACACACATATTTTCGTTTTTTTTTAGAATTGTGTTGTTGCTGTTGGCTATAGTGGCCTTGACAGCTGTACCGGATTTTTTGAGGCGCCATATTTTCGTGTGAAATACTCGTAAGTGTATATTTATATGTACTATACGGTGTACATTAATTAAAGTATGCAAAATAGTTTCCAGTCCAGAATGTCTTTGACTATAGTTATAGTATCTAGTCTTAGATAAATCATAATATCTCAATCATTAAATATACATAGCTATCCTATTCAAGTTTGACAAATTCTCTGCTGTATTTTCGAATCCAACAAATATACTTTGTTAAACGGTGTAAAAATTACGAAGTTGTAAGGTAGCAAACACCAACCCTTCCCCATCTTAAAGTCGTTTAAAAAACACTAGTAATCAGCAAGAACTGTATATAGTGTCACTTTATACGTAAGATGATTATGTGGCTACAATCCTTTTAAACTCTGCCCACTGTAAGACTAGTACCTAAAGTGTAGAGTCGCAGAGCAATATGCGCGACCCTACAGTTATGTTTCAACGAGCTAAGAATTTTAGTACATTTCCTCGCACTTTCTATTTCTTGATAACATTGCTTCAATACTAGATTCGCTCACCGAGTTATATACAACTATTCTCATGAACAATATCAATTTTATTTTTTTATCGCCAATTCTAACAGCATTTTCAATTGACATTGCTATACAAGAGTTTTAAAAGTTTATTACGAACGTTTTTTAATCTTCATGTTATGCATATGATATAATATTTATGGTTTTTAAAATAAAGAATATTAAAATCCTTCTTTGCAGCGCTGTCATCCTGAAATTAATTACAATCTGGTGCAAACTTTCTCTCTCGTTAAATTTTCACTTACCGAAGTGAAATTGCTTCAGTAAAATTTTCTAAGATATTCGTTATAACTTTAATCGCTCCATCACAATTGTTATTTTAAAATTTTTATATTCACCTAATTTCAAACAAATTCAAGATAATAATAAAACCTAAAATTGAATAAAATTTATTAAAATGGATTGAATAAGTCACTTAAAAAATAAATATATAAGTACAAGTTGTAAGTATACATGGTATTATTATATGAGTAAGGTTGGGGCAAATTTTGAAAAAATTAAACTTACAAATTAAATGTCCTATTAAAACAAACTTATAACGTTATGGTGCCTAGAACGAAAACAGCGAATCCCAGCTATAGACATTAACAATCACATTTTTTAAGACATCACTAAAACAGATGGAGGTGAGACTTTTGAATTAGTTGTTCTTACTCTTACTTACTCTTACTTACTCTTACTTACTCTAACTTACTCTTACTTACTCTTACTTACTCTTACTTACTCTTACTTACTCTAACTTACTCTTACTTACTCTTACTTACTCTGACTTACTCTTACTTACTTTTACTTACTCTTACTTACTCTTTTTTCTCTTTTCCTTTAGTCATCATCCTTTAGTGTCATGGCATGTTACCGTATAATGCTTTCTGCGTAATTTTGTATTGAAATACAAAAACCTATGAAACGAAAAATTAACATATGGTATACTTGCATTATTTCTAATCGCCGAAAATGTTAAAAGCATTTTATTTCTGTAATACGTATTTAAGTACATGTTATACGTACTTAGGTACGTACGTAAAGTTATATTGGATGAAATACAAAGTTCAGTAGCAGCATCAACTTGTTTCTAACAATAAAGTTTATGTGCAACTATTCTAGTCCGTGTTAGTCTCTAACGTTACGGAGAGATAGACGTTTGCGACATCTGGACTGCATGCAACGGATAAATATGACAATAACTCAGACGAACGTCGTGCGAGTTAGCTATTCAGAAATAGATTGTTCTGTTTACTGTGGAACTACGGCTTTAGAGTAACATTCAAACAAACTGTTTTACATTTAAAATTAAGGTCACATCTAAATTATATTACACATAATTATACTTAACTTAAATCTATCGAGTGTATACAGTTTTATGAAAAAACATTACAATGAACATATAAAAATCTAGTACATGATCGTGATACATGGTCATGCATATCGTTTTGGCATATAGGATTTTTGTTTATAATATTAGTATCATCGTATATTAACTCACATTGTGTAAGTCACAATCACCAAGTACTGGATATAGTGTCACTACTGATCACCAAGAAGTTAAACGACCTAAAAGCATAATAAAGCTCTGTAAGTTGATAAAATATAAGTTTTATTAATATATTTATATTCTTAATATTTAATATAGCGTCAATTTTCCTGCAGCTCAAAAAGTGCTTTTAACCTTAGCAAGGAAATATGATTAGAGGGTGCGAAAACTACAATTAATCACCTGAAACACCTTGTTTAACGTTCACGTATGCACCGACTGCACTGACTTTGATGTATGAAGTGAAGTCATTTTTGCTGCTACCGGCTTTCCCGAGGTATTTTGCAACAATATTCAATGCGTCAGCATCACACCATTATTTTCCCATTATTTTTCACGTGAACAAAAGGGTTTTGGACATAGTCCACCGCACTGGCTAAGCAAGGATATAAACTTCATACATACTCCTAAAAATCTAAGGAACAACTCTCGATGAAGTCAATACGCAATTCATTTGTTTTCAATTCACTTGATTTTTGGACGTTTTGAATATTCATCATTATCAATAATTTCTTTCCATGGTTGGGTACAGGTCTCCTCTGAGAGTGAGAAGGTCTTAAGCCATAGTCCACCATACTGGCCAATTGCGGATTGGTAGACTCCACACACCTTAGATTTTTTTTTATTAGAATGCTTAGGCGTGTAGATTTCCCCGCGATGTTTTCCATCACCGTCAAGCAAGTGATGTTTAATTTCTAATACGCATATAATTTCCCAAAATCAGAGGTGCGAGTCTGGGATTTGAACACCGGACCCGCCGTATTTTAACCACTAGGCTATCACTGCTCATTTGAATTTTGAATATTATTTGCTATTATACATACCACAAATACAATACACACATAGCGAAAACTTCCACCAATTACTTAAGCCGATGTAAAAGATACAAGCATTTTAATGTAGGACACTCACGAAGAAATATCTCAAAATCGTTTCTAGTTTTCCAATATAGAAAGCTGGAATTCTTACTGTCACTGTTATCGATGTTAATTAAGTACAAAGCAAAAAACCAATACATATTCGCAAAAGGGAAAATTGTGCTATTAGAAATAACATCCAAGTTTCTGTCTCCGCTGCATTTCTACAGCGAGATTGGAAAACTTGCACCATTTCATAATGGAAGTATAGACCACAGCAAATAAGTATTGTATCCAATACGCCACAGAACGACAAAGATAAAGATACCGCGATGCATTCTAAAATCTTCACCCTTATGCCTTACCAAAGTAACCTTTAACGCGTACCTATAAGTGTTAAATTGTTCTCACCAATTTCCTTCTTGCAATTTATACTCTAAACGAGTCTAACCGCAACCGACCTTATTATACTCAAGTATATAAGAGAACGTTTTAGCCCATAAATTCAAGTCATATAAAAAAAATAAATAATACATAATACACATTTACCCTCTTCAAACTACATAACGTATCGATTGTGTGCTTATTTCTATAGATTATTCATTCGATTGTAACTTTTTGTTTATTGATAAACGTTATATGATCGATGGTTGCTTTAATTATAACAATATATAGGCAATTGAAACATTAATTTATAGATAGGTATAGAAATTGTTTTACATATAATTTGTTGTATAAATGTGATAAATAAATGACACATTGGATTAGGTATTTCTAACTTAAAAGTAATTCCAAATAAGGCAGCGGTGTTATCTACAAGATAATTAATTTTGATGCGACACTTAACATGCCGCAAAACACTCTTGAAATCTTAATGAGCAACGCTTGTTTATTGAAAAATATATATGTCACACCAGTCCTTCATAGAGACTATTTCCATGCAGAAAGAACATGTAAAACCTTATATACATATAGTTTGATTATATTATCATAAATACACACTTGTCTTGCAGCGAGTGAAAAGATTTCACGTCTCCCACTCTCTCACTCGCCGGAATGAGTTCCAGATGAGCAAACAAAATTCAGATTCAATCATATCTGTCAACACTGTATGAAGATTTGATAACATCGTCGCCCGACGTGATGTGTTCGCTGTTCGTGTCTCGCCTCCTAAAAAGGGAATTAAGTTTACCTTACACTGAATAGCTATACTTACTTCTCAAACGTCTTCTAAATTAAAGTTCTCTGAAGCTTGTTAAAATTTAATCAGCTTACAAAGGTTATGAACTGTGGCCCATGCCATAACTTCTACTCCGATTTTCGATTAGAGATACGACATTTGAAGTCAAAATAAATTCAAATATATTGAAATAAAATAATAAATTGTTATAATAAAATGAATTAATGATCAGATCATGAAATCAGGGATCTGAAGAGCACACTACATAAAAATTATTTTCTGCTTATTATAATCAATCATTTTAGTCCCACTGCTGGAGCCAGGTCTCATCTCAGATTGAGAAGGATTTAGGCCGTAGTGTAGAAGTGCGTATTGGTGAACTTCACACACCTTAGAGAAGTTAATTTTAAGAACTCTTAGACGTGTAGATAGCAAACGATAATTAATTTGTGATACGCACATAATTTAGAAAAATCAGAGGTGCGTGCCTGAGGTTTGAACCGAGGACCTCCCGTCTAAGAGGCCGAATTTATAATCACTATCACTAAATGCAATGAAAATGAATATATAAGGTGCAATGACACTTTGCATCTGCTTATGTGCAATGAAACTCTGATGAAACTCTCTAAAACAGTAGAACTCTAATGGAATATGCTTATCGAAACTCTAAAGCATCAACTTAACGTCTAACATATAAGTCACGGAAATTGTTGATGCTATACCCACAAATCCAAACACTTGCGTAAGGTATATTAGGAGCTTATCTGTAAAACTTTTGCTATTTCCATGAATCCAATTTATTTCCTTCTTCGGCGATCATGCTCTGATTTGATTAGTTTAGAAGTCCACATACTTAGAGACAATGCAAATAAATGGTAAATATGATCTTACGAAGCCTGTTAATACATACTGTTCCCTGATTAAGCGTAAATATTAAAGATCCGGTGGTTAATATTACTCTTGATTTAAAGTGTGTAATCTATTAGGCTTAAGAACTCAATACATTAGCACCATTAAACTAGAGATCTTGATTGTCGGGAAGATTGAAATCAGGGTATTAGTCTTCAAAGAAATAATGGAGCGGTTTAGTACCGCTTGCTACATTTATCACTTTGAGTAATTTACTGGGTATTAACATTGGTTTATTCTTGGTGTACTTTAAGTGATAAAACTATAGTTGGTCTAAACAGCACTATTTCTAAACAATCTGTCATAAGAGATAGCACTATGGTTCGAAGTAGTAATATTACATAAGGTGTTTATTTGTATTTAGTATAATACATGAATTTTGATTTATTGCATAATTGATGTGTTACAACAAATTATGGTATATTCTAAATTGTCTTTAATGAGTATTCTATGAAGAGTTGCTGCAGACAGATTCGAATAAATTAAAAAAGGTTTTTAATTAAGCAATCGTATAGACGAACGTATTACGTCTTACGTCTAATTACAAATTAACTATTGTACATAAAAAAATAACATATGTGTGTGTGTATCGTTTGTAAGTAAGTGGACACAGTAATTTTAACTTAATTCGCCGGTCGCAATTAACTTTTTACCTTTTAATAGGTACTTGTACTTAAGTTAATCACGACGAGTTAGTAACAGGCGCATACAACTTTCTAATCTCATGAAGACGTGTGTTTTAGTCACTTTAAAACTCATCCGTTACAAACCTTCTTACATAGTAGCGAGCAGTACTTACACTAACTTCACTAAGCTGTGAGATATGTGGGTTCCGGGAATTTATGCCGATTTTATCACCCGCTCACGCGTGCTCCCAAGCGAGTACTACGCATCGGTGACAAATGTAAATATGCACTCACTTTTATTGAATGCGAACTTACGTTATTTATAATATATATAAGGAGTAAATGCCGAAAAGATCTCGCGTAAATATTGTAAATGAAAATCGGTCATGTATTTTTTAAACTGATATTATCGCGGAATTTACTCAGTACACTGTCAGTGAAAAGTTTAGTGCGTGCGTGTGTCATGATATGGTTCCTAAAAAAGAAATACATATGAACGTAGGGTAGATATTAATCTACCACTAGTTCTTGTCAACGATTTCTTCCCCAACTGTAGTTTCTCCGTTACCGCGATCCATGTAACGATCGAAATATTGCCAATAAATAAAACGTATCGTATCCCGTTACATAACAAAACCGATGAAGTAACATTCAAACTCCTTAAAATATAAATGTGAAGTTTCATCGCTTATTTTCCCATCACACAATTTCTAGTTTCATACGAAGCCTTCGGAATCAAATTGTGTGCCAATAATTGCGTTTGTCACTATGTTCGAAGCGTGCGGCAGAAAACCAATTACTACCATTTAAAAATATTTTACACGATATTCTATGGTTATTCGTTTATTGACTTCATGCCTTGTTCATTTACATATTTTATGACGGAAAAAATCTCTTTTTCAAGCAATCATTATCAACCATTTCTGTCCCATTGCTGGGCATAGGTTTCCTCTCAAAGTGAAAAGGTAGTAGTCCACCACGCTGTTCAAGTGCGGATTGGTAGACTTCACACACCTCAGAGAACTTTTTAGAACTCTTAGGCGTTAGGTTTCACGATGTTTTTCCTTCACCATCAAGCAAGTGATAAATAATTTCTAATACGCATGTAATGTCGAAAAATCAGAGGTGCTTGGGCGTGCCTAGGATTTGAACCCCGGACCCTCCGTGAGAAAGACCGAATTCTTAACCACTAGGTAAAAGGTACTAAAGCTATGACAGCACTCATGGCATTATATTTATAAACATAAATTGATTAGCATAAACGCACATAAGCCCATGGATTTTGTAGTTCTCAACTAAACTACAAGGTAAGGCACGTTAGGTCTAAAACCACGGTGTTCCTCTCGACGGCATCTACGGGTACGATCGCGCATTCTTCCGCGGTCCCGACAGCGTGTGCTCTTTACGTAGCTCTGTTCTAAATGGGGTGAGCTGGAGTTATCTCACCCCTTCTTCTTTGAGATGCACAAGAGAACACCGCGCGCGCTACCTCGAGACTCGTTAGTGTGGCGTAGGACACCCCCATGTCCTAAACCAGAGCCTTTGTTATGGGGTTGGAGATGGGCGTGAAAAATTCTTCGCCTACGCCCCGTTCGCCGGCTACGGATTTGGAGATTAGAGTTCAACTCTCTCTCCCATTCTGCAGTCTCCTTGCGACATGACTTCTTTGCACAAGGCTACTCCAAGTTGCCATGACCTTTCGCCACACTCTTCACCATAGCTTTCACCAAAGCCTGGAGCAAGAGGTCATCCCCCATAATAGTGCACCAGTGGCACATAAAAAGTGTTGCATCATTGATTTTATTTTATTTATATAAACTTTTAATAACCAAAAAGTGGTACAACGGTGTACTTAATGCTGTTAGCATTAGCACTCTCTGCCAGTCAAACTCTAGTAAAAAAAGATTTCCATGAAGAGGGGGTGAAAGGTACATTAAGAAATCTACATATAATGAGAACATGAAATACATAAAATATATTCGTATTATAAATATGAATTGCCTTATATTTCTAATTAGATAACGGCGAGGCTAATGTCGAGGCTGCGTTCGATTTCTAAGTGTAGTAAAAGTCACAACGGGCGTCTCAACTTTGTCCTCATGAGTAATGTTGTAATCTGTGGTCAGATTCAGTGCTACTTTAGCCTATTTCGGGTTGGATTAAAAGATAACAAATGAGATAATAAGAACAGAACAGTATGGTGCTCTAAAATTAAAGTATCATATTTCTGTTACATAACATTTATCGCCTAATTAAGGAATAAATGAATTAGTAGCAATAGTAAAAGTTTTATGGAGCGCTTTCAATTTAGTCGAGGCACACCCAAACGTAACTACGCTATAAACTTGTTAACAGACCTGGTAATAACTTGTTAGCTACTAGTAATCTGAGTTTACAACATTTTATATCTGTACAACTCAACTTATGTAGCTAACACGTACTTCCACCTCACCTATCATAGTATATACGCTGCTGTTTTGCCTTTTGACGGGCATGTTACAGCAGAAACATATTTAGGCATTCCTGGTTAGTCTACTAGGTTAGCAACGTATCTAAGGCCGATTACAAATAGTAATCCAATCCTATTTGGAATTTACTAACGATGGCTATAGACGGCAATAAAATAATTTATTATTAGGTGAACTTTATTTTAATTTTAATAAAAATATTAGGTTTCTATTAAAATGTGCATAGTTTTGCTAGTTTAGCCGTTAATATCAGTACTAGTTTATAATCATTTACTATGCCATAAGGCTTGGCATCGACATAATAAAACCCTATTTCCAACCGACTTTACAAAGGACGAGGTTCTCATTTCCATTTTAATTAGACCTTGGGTTTCGATACACCAGGGAACTGTTTAAAATCAAATAGGAAATTCATAGTGGTGGACATATTGCCAGATTTATGACAAACTAACACTAAGTGGTGGTACACTATTGTGTCTTTCTTGTATAT
This sequence comes from Codatractus alcaeus, assembly GCA_018251115.1. Taxonomy (NCBI): domain Eukaryota; kingdom Metazoa; phylum Arthropoda; class Insecta; order Lepidoptera; family Hesperiidae; genus Codatractus; species Codatractus alcaeus. The sequence continues at coordinate 291 of DWOQ01000895.1, read as the reverse complement.
ATTCTGTGTATTTTTTGTGTGGCAATAAATAAATTTTATTATTATTAAGTAGCACCTTATTATTAAGTAGCTAAAGCAGTGATAGCCTAGTGGTTGAAATTCGGCCTCTCAATCGGGAGGTCCTGGGTTCAAACCTCTGGCGCGCACCTCTGATTTTTCGAAATGATGTGCGTATTAAAAATTAATTATCACTTGCTTAGCCGTGAAGGAAAACATCGTGAGGAAACCTACATGTATAAGAGTTCTTAGAAATGTTCTCCAATCTGCACTTGGCCAGCGCGGTGGACTATG
>DWOQ01000894.1:0-10115 GCA_018251115.1 Codatractus alcaeus | reverse complement strand
TACTGAGAGATACGAATATCTGTTGATCGTTAGCTCAAATACAGGCCTGAAACTTGAAAGTAGTGTTTTGTGAACATTATACTTATAATCCTAGTTATTAAACTTCATACATATTGCGGGAACTATACGTCATAATATTCCCCACATCCTTAAAGCAAGTTACAACTAATTTCTGATTACTTGAGACCTCTCACAATAGTACATCTCTATTCATCTCTCTCCTCATGATTAGCAGTGGTATAAAAATGAGATGTCAAGGCTGGCTTGACATTTTAACTTCGATTTCTAGCGCACGGGCCTTATTGTATTACATTATATTTTATTACATTGCATTACATTGAGTTGTGATCAATACTTATCCCCGCAATTAGTTGAGGAAAACAGAACAATATACGTATAACTAAGAGAAGTAGTAAGCTTACCCATTACATGATATTGGATAAGCTTACAATATGCTGCTTAAATATTAAGTAGTTATTCAATAATCATAAGACTACTAACAGTTATCAGAGCAGCAATACAACGTTCGGGTATTATTATAAAGAGGAAGATAAAACAGTGTAATAGAATAAATAAATCCTATTAGAAATAAGAAGGCAATGAAATTTAATTCAACTTCTACTTTCACTCGATTCAAATGATATATCAGCGTTTTTCTTTGTTTTAGGCACAATGGGGCGAATTTCGCCACTAGTAATATGGCTGTTCGCCTTATTACTGGTGGCGTTGGTCCTCGCCGACCCCGTCCCTAGCGACTCCACTTCCGTCATCCAGGCGCCGTCGCGCGGCAACGGAAAACCACTCCGGCCCACCGCGCCTGGTATGCGGAACAAGGAACGTCGGCAGAGGAACCGTCGCCGGACCACCACAACTACGACCACCCCTACACCAGAAGACAAAGAGGACGGGCCAGTTAAAACAACAATCGATCCCCGAAGCCTGGATCACAGTAAGTATCGTAGATTTTGATTTTCATATATTGTGAAGTACTCGCTTGACGCTTTAGCCTTGGTCTTTAGTGGCCCCGGCGCCGACGCTCCCCACAACGATGGTCCCTCCGACCAAGCCGTTGCGGACAAAGAAGCGAGGGCAGCGCAGGCGACGCCGAACCACTACCACAACGACCACAACGACCACCGCCGATCCGGACTACGACTACGATTACGACACCACCGTCCCGACCACGACGGTGGATCCTAGAAGCTACGACCACAGTAAGCATTTTAGCCCCTCATCCATCCCTCCGTGCATCCGTCCATATGGTTGTTGTATGCTTTATTTAATTTTGGTAAGTTACATGGACGCATTGTAAAAGGTTGAGTATTATGTACGTATTGTCTCTATGTGCTTTCTGTCGTTGAAGATTCTTTCTCCTTAGGAATCTGGGTGTAGGAATCTCACCGCGCACACCGGGTACGAGAGAGCTGCTAACCATACCAAACATATTCCGTATAAAGGAGGTTAACTTATAAAGCTGAATCAAAATAAAAATGAGAAATAGGGTAAAACCAGGTCCGTAGCATAAATCACGGTATAATTAAGCGCTCGTTAACTCCTACATGCCTGCCTCATTAACTGATTATCCACAGCCACGGGTGTCCTTGCTTGAAGAAAAAATCTAATTATTTCTAAGGCGCAGCGATAATGGCCGCCTAAGCCGAGATCGTTAAAGAAATAACATATTATTTATATACGAATGCGAAATACGTGTACAAGAAAGACATTAATCTATGTTATACACAGTAGTTACGTGTTCGCATTTTGCTTCGCCTGTTCCGGAGCTTGATTACAGACAGTGTACGCAAATTATGGTAAATCCGATACTAACTAAACGCGGTTATAACGAATGAACTATAAAAAGGCAGTCATAAGGAATGTCGACTAAATTAAACTTTATTTGTTACCTTAAACATTAGAAATCGTCTAACGCGCTTATAGAAGTTTTCCCTTAAACAATTAAAAATAATATATATTATTTATTATCTATAATTGAATATACCAGTGCCTGTATCAAAAATATTATGATAGGCTTGTGCTCGATTTAATCTAATGTAACTGAATATGAGATAATCGTAGGTGCAAATGCGGAACCGTTCTCCTGCAATCACATATGCATTTCTAAGTGGCCGCCATTAGCATTTGAGTGCCTCTTCAAATACATATTATGGTAAAATACTAATGATACGGATAATTTGTCAATTGAGCTCATGATTAGGATGTCTTCACATATTCTTGCCTGCAATCCATTACATGGATCACTTCCGCTATAGGACTCAACCCACAAGTAGAGAAGGCCTGGAGCATTCTAAATTGCACTACGCCAATGCGGATTGACGAAGGGATGTAAGAGTTAGTGGCCAACCAAATCGAATAATAATAATAATATTACCTTTCATAAGGCCTCCAACAAGGTTTTACGATTGCTTTCTATGAATAAGAACCGGCATGGCTTAACGTGCCCTCCGAAGCACGGAAGGCACAAGAATCTTAGCCTCTTGGGGTCACCTATCAAAGTCCCAATCGCGCTCAACGTTGCCTAACATTGAACATCGGTTGAGACACAAGCCGTGTGGCACCTTTCATTTTGTTCTAATATATACATACATTGAGTTAGGTAATAAAATATGAATTAAAATGTTTAAATACAGACAGACAAATGCTTAATTAGAGATTAGATCTACTCATACGTCAATATTTATTTCAAGTTAGGTCGATGAATTTTTAATTCATTGCCAGCGGACTGTAGCAAAGTGATAAGACGTAGGTAACAGACATTAAATAAACCCGATATTTGTCGCGCTATAGTGAATTGTTTAAGCCACAGATGTACTCGCGGAACCTTTTGTAAGATTAAAATAATATCGCCTGGCTTATAAAAATGTTAAACGTGTCATTATTTCAATCATTAAAATTAGTGTTAGAAATAATATTGTCCAGAAAGCAAGCATACCAGCACTGCAAATTATTTATTAGTTTATACCTTATCATGATCTTGTGTATGTAAGTTTGGAGAACAATTCTATGATAAGGCGTGCGTCCGCACACATCTCTTAAGCGCATAGTTTCAAAGGGCTCCTTAAGGAATGCCTACTAACGTGAGGACATCCAAATTGTTTGCTGTTAGCTACATACAAACACAAACGTACTGAAGTAATTCCAGAAAGTAACACCGATGTCAGGAATTTGCTATGTCAACACTAGAAACAAAATAATTGCCCTTAAAAAGACATTGGAGGATAATGACTACTTCTGTTGTGGATATGTATCAATATCGACCGTTTTTGTCCCACTGCTGGACACCTCCTCTTAGAGTGAGAAGGATTAAGGCCATGGTCCCCCACGCTGGCCAAGTGCGGATGGTAGACTTCACACACCTTTGAGAACTTTTTTCTCTCACGTATACAGGTTTCTTCACGATGTACCTTCACCGCTAAGCAAGTGAAAATTATTTTCTAAATACGCACATAATTCCGAAAATACAGAGGTGAGTGCCTAGAACTTGAACCCCGGACCTCCAATGTTGTGGAAAAAAATAATGTGTCGTGATAATGTTGTGGATATGTTTACCATTTTTATGTTAATCATACAGATATCTAAGTAGGATTGCCAAATTACGCTACTATATATTAAACACCTAAATATAGATGTAATATTAAAAATAATTTGTTTTATGCTTTAAAAAAGATATCCGATACTAATGACTACATCTGAACAAATGGTATACGATTTTCATATGACGATATTATAAAATTAATTAAGCTCCACATTGAGTGTATCCTTTGCTTACTAATTGCGTTATCGAGTTGCAGAGGAAAATAATGTCATTTGAAAAATATTGCCGTGAATGAATAGTCTGATAAAAGTGTTCATACCACCTTATGGAGTTTTAATTGCTTGCTACTAATAAGTGCAATATCAGACGCCCAGTGTTAATAGTAATTAACATTGGGCCATTGTAGCAATGCATCTACGATTCATTTAGTTCTTACACCGAATGGAACTAGAGAGGTCCAGCTCAACTGGTGTGTTTGTTCCTCTCGAATAAGGAGAGGGGCATCATTTCACGCCTCTTGAGCGAATATCGAACCAATATTAGTTTATTAGATAAATGGCGCGCCGTCAAATGTATGATTTTCATTTTTATGAAGTAACGTAAAATACCAGTTTATTATAGAATGATCATGATGATTCTGCTAGGATGGCATTGCCCATTGATTTCTGGTCAGAAAGTCGCGATAGTGTAGACCTAATTACGACACATTCCTAACTTAGCCTTTAAGGGAAGGTACGCAAACTTTAAGTAGATAACACCTCTGATTTAATTAAAGCTAGATTTCCATGATTATCATATCATTTAAAATTAGGTGAACTGCACATGTTACATTTTTATTATGTAAAAAGTAGGAAAATTTATTTTCCCGCGTCATGCGAATTTCATTTGACGTACTTTCATTTATCTTCTTGGGCCCCTATTAATTGTCTACAAAGTTTGTTTTATGTCATCTGTTTATCAATAGTGAAAGTGTAGACGTCGTCTGTGGAATCAAAATTAATATTTCTGTAAAAGATAACAAAATAAAATATGTTATTTACATAACAACTTGTAAGATCAGGGATTTTGATATTAAATTGTACAAAAATTGAATATAGATAATTTCGTACAGAAACCTAATTTAATTAGTAATTAATATTCGGCGCATTAACAAGCTCAGGTCTCTTTTCAGACTAGTGTATAGGCCATAGTGCACCACGCTGGTCAATTCCGGATTGGCAGACTCCACTTAAAAATTCTCACCATGTCATCCACCACCGTTAATCAAGTGATAAATAATTTCCGATTTGCACACAATTTGGAAAAAATAAATATTGGGCATTTCATTTTACTCCTAGTGCTATTTTATCAGTCAGTACAAGACAGACTTTACTCGTTGTTTTATAGCTAATGGTAAATTTAATTCCACGCAAAATGCATTAAAAACAAACGATTCCATCGTTCCATCGTGACAGCTGCATATTTTAGTCAATAAAAGTTATTTTCATTTCTTACTAAACCGATTCTCATATAAAAACTACATATATAATAAAAGTTATCTTAAAGCACCCACGCTATTCGTAACGCCATACGATGTGCGATTACCCATATCAAATTTGATATCAATATATTTTGATATTCGCCGGATATTTGTATGTGATTTCCACTACAAACATATTTTTGTTCGGTGTTTGTATCTTAATTTTTTTTTATTTAAAGTGACTGGATCGAATGTTGTTAGCTATGAATAAAAAAATGTCGTTTGAAGATGATTTTCTTCTTCTTTACGTGTATTGTTTACATATTTAACTACTATAAAAATGTATTATTACGTTAGCAATGGACTCAAGTGTGACCGAGCCTGCGTCAGGCGGGCGTAATTAGAATAAACGTCAAAGGATTCCTCTAACCTTAATCTCCAGAATGTTGTCAAACAGCCACCTTTTCTTACATGTTAGGGAACTTACAAGTAGAAATTTTATATACCTATTATCATTTCCACAGCTCGCTGCTTGGCGCGATGCCATGAAGCGGTGAACTACGATGAATGTTATACTCGAAAGGACCCGATGGCGTTTACATTTGGCAAAATAAGGAAATATCATAATAATATAGGACGAAGTAATGATAATGTAGCACCGAAAATGAATGGTAGCACTGTGCTGACATAAATTAGTAGTCTCAAAGAGTGTCACTACAAGTAACTCTTGTAGGAAATAAAAATGTTTGACTTGTACGTTTTATTAGCAAGCTTATATTATAACGATACTAAGAAAAGGCGAAAAATGAAGTACGCTACTAAGAATAAGACTATTTGGCTTGCGTATCCATATGGTACTAACTGGAGCCTATTACTAAGACTTCTCTTCACATCTGCCCATCTGTCTGTCTGTCAGAGGCTATATGTTACGAATCGTGGTGATAGAGCCAGATTTTTTTTCCAGAATGTGTACTTGACCGCTAAAACAAGAAATAATAAAATAAATAAAAAGTGAAACGGTAGTTTTAAAATGAACGAATGTTAACTTTAAGAGTTCATGCCAGCTTGCAAATAATTACATAAATGTAAATGTAATTATAAAAACATCACCAAAATCTAGTCAGTTTACTAATACTTGTGAAAGCATTGTAATAGTTAGACTTGATCTAGATTTTCAAACGAAAGAAATATCAGAGAACGAAAACACCGCCGTAGTTTTCAAAAGCGCTTAATTTTGATTGCCCGCAAGTCTTAATTCAAATTCGTTTCAGGCGAATATTCAGATTAAATGGAATGTCACTTTCAGGAAAATTGTTTACAAAGAACATATTTTGTTTTGAAAAGGACATCAGCGGATGGCGGAGGCAAGTGGCGTGAAATAAACTTCTGGCTATTTCTCACGCACGCACGATGGGCCCACATTCTTATAAGTCCCTAACTTGATAACGGTTGACTGGGTAACCAATAAAACCATCGAATAAGTTCAATACAAATACGTTGCACAAAAGGGTTTGCGATTTAAGCGGTATTTTTTGCTAGGTTCATGAAGGTTATTTTTTATGTTGTGGTATCTATTTGATAGTAAGTAACCATTGCCGCCCATCAAATCAACCAGAGATAAGATATAGGTAAACAAAGGATATCGGCCACAGGTATATTGGTTACCCTGAGGGCTGAATGGGAATCCTTTACCGCGCCCTACGAACCAGACCTCAACAGCTCTTAACTCTGCTGTTTAGGACTATGTGTTGCGGTGGTGCGTCTGGAGTGTAACCGTGAAGTTTATTTAAGGGTTTATACATAACTATATACTTAAGCGTTATTCTACATCAATACATATAATTCTAAAGTAATTCGACACAAAAATGTATATTAGTTAACGTTACACTGTAAGTAGAAATTTAATGCAGCAGGTGAATCCAGTAAGAGATTCTCATAAAGAAAAACTAAATGTAGACAAGCAACTGAATACGAAACACGAATTGCTATAAAATGAAAAGAGCAATTTCAGACAATTTCAAAGACAATGTTTACTCGTCGCAATAAAATACTTAAGCCGGTGGACTGCCAACATCATCTGATAAATTGTCATAGAGAAATCATACAAAAGAGAATACAATAAAAAGTTAGAGAACACTAGTCGGCTACAACCGCTTCAAACTGGTTCAACAAAGAGCTGAAATTAAATTTACGCGGCGCAAAGAAAAAAGTAGTTACAAGAGGAAATTGGCGGAGACAGTGACAAATTGTGCCCGCAAGAGGTGGGTACTCGCGCTCCCTCTAACGCACCTATACACCTATTTTTTATTTCGGCACCGCGGTGCATGCACGGGGCCTGTAACATTTATGTACAAGTTGTATAATTGTCGCTGAATTATTAAGTTCACACGACATTTTCGGCCTAGTCCTCTCGGGTAGGATCAGCATATACTCGTTAGTACATCCATGTATATTTATTAAGAGTTCCACTATGTTAGTTCATTTAACAATTATATTTGTAAAACAATCTACCTATATTGATTTAAATTAATTTTGTAGTCAGAGTTTTTGGCCAGTAAACAAATTTAACAACTAACTTAACTAACTAATTTATAGAGTTATAAACGTTTGAGCCTCGCAAATCTGATTTTTAGCCGGCTACGGCGAAGCCAAAAGGTAACAATTATGTCTCTTGGCAGTCTCTGTATGTATGTATATATGCTCCATCATAACACAGCTACTCATCCATTTTCAATAAGGTGGCAATTCATTCTGTAAGTCCTTTCATAAAAGTGATTTTGCTGCTCAGACCTTGCTCCTTGCAACTTTGGTTAGCCCGGAGCACTCTAGTCTAAGATGGGTTAGTGGAAATACGGGTTAATGGCCAGCCCGCTGAAAGTTTTAAAACCGCCTGAAGTCTCGAACAAAGTTCAACAAGATACAACGAGACAAACTACGATGAAAAAGTGCTATTAGCGGTCACCCATCATACAATCGACCGCACTTTGTTTACTGTATAGTTCAATGTAAACAATTTACTCATTAGTTCATCATTTAGTCACAAGTCGATTACAGTAATCCACTTGTGACTAAGTCATGAACCGTATAAAAATGGCCAAAAATTTTCCGAAGTGAGCATTGTTTAATAATGCTGTGTTAAGCTATGTCGATATATATTCATGAATTTAAAATTTAACTACAAATTTAAATTTAAAAAAAATACAAAAAATCCTTATTCGGCATTGTTTATATTTGATTGATCAGATCAGGCAGGTTACACTTGAACGTGTCATTAGAAAAGTTTTCCGTTTTGTAGGACTTTTAGCTATGACGTTTTTTCTGCCCCGAAGTCCTTGATAGGAATCCGAGGAATCCTTGGAATTGATTGGTAGGTCATTGCTCTCAATATTGCGTTTTGGTATTTTATAATAATAGTGGTATTTCTGTTCACTATTCTTTTTTAACTTTTACGCAAAGAGAAGGGTGCTTCAAGCTTAATGTGTTCATGTGTGTCTGTCTGTGGCAACGTAGCTAGATGATCCGAGCTAAATGAAGCATCCTAAATAATACACTGAATCTGATATAGTATTATATATCTCATATAGTATTATTTTTTTTTAAAGCTGGCTTGACGGAGTAAACTTGAACTTTTCTTAGCGTTTATTTGATAAAATCCGTTCAAACGCTTAAAGAGCAAAACCAGTCTAGGTTATTTGATTGAGTGTAACTTGTTATTACAACAAGAACGAATAAGGCAATCTAAATACTTCTTAAAACTTTCTCAGTGCAGGTCGATAATAATATAAATAAACAATGTGGCTGTAACTAACTGTAAAGCTCAGGGGAGCGAAACTAAAATTAATGGAGCAGAATAACTTACGGCGGCCACTGCACGGCGAACGTTATTTTGGTAATAAATTAATAGACTTCGATTCAATTAGAACGCTATTAACGATAAAGTGGTTGCAGCGACGAGTAAAAAATTTCATTCGCAAAAACATTATCTAATTCGTATTAAATGTGATATAATTATACATCTTGTAATACACTAACTTAGTATTTCTTAACAATTAGTATTTTCTATATCGCTTCTATAACGTGACAAGTCCGAAAGATAGTATTTTTTAATTTGATAATTTATATCGCCCTGTTTGACTTTATTTTCTCAAAATTCGGCATTATTTCCGCGAATAACAGCGAACTTACGCTAATACCAGCGAAATTAATTATTTTAGTTAAAAAAGTAAAAAAAATGGCCTTCTGTAAAATTGTATTTTTCAAGATAAGACGTTTTTAAAGCAAAGAGGACATATGTATCTTTATAATAAGGCATCACTCAGGTGTTTAAACGATGTTCTTTTCATTTATAACCTGCATATCTTAATACTTATATTGAAACCATGATAATTAATAATGTGAAAATTCTGTAGATTTTTTTCATGATTTTACACACTCGTTAGTGAACACTAAAAAGCGATAAAGAGGCAAAGATTTTAATGTATAAATATGGTTCAAATTAGATTGTCGTACTAAATTATAATTATTTTACAAATAAATAATTTCCAGGGCGACATAATATTTAATTTCAATAACCACACATGTTAGAACAGAAATGTTATTTGGACGCAATAATATAAACCTTATGTATATCAAACATTTTAAAGTAACACTTAAAATCTCAGAGAGTATCTTTTGCAAGTTTTTTCTTTGAAACACTTTTATCGTTTCCAAACGAGGAGGAAACGAATATAAACACTGTGTTATCAACCATCCCAGGCCCATATCATGACTGAAATTAAATTAAATAGGTATTTTAAAAACGGTTCCATTTCCTTCCCGCCACGCTTTATTGAAATACTGAAAGTATAAAAGCACCACGAATGCTGCGGACTTGTGTTCAATCGTGATTTATTGGTTACTCTACGTTGTTACGATATAATTTTCTTCCTATTTACGGGTACTTTTGAGCTAGAAAATACACTGAACGCATTACTTTCAATTTAACAGGAACCTCTCATGATTTTTTCCTGAAAAATATAAAATTGTCGTAGTATTCTTAGAATGCGATTTATTTAAATTGTATTCTATATTTTCTCACATAAATACGCAACAATTCTCTTGGCA
>DWOQ01000893.1:0-10118 GCA_018251115.1 Codatractus alcaeus | reverse complement strand
TATATCACATATTATCAATGTTTGTGCTGATTGAATAAAAATCTATCTGTGTTTGTATGTGAAACTTTTTCATTGGACAAAAAGGTTTTTATTGTTTCGTTCAATACTAATATTAGTACTAGTTCCTTTATAAGGAAGATTGTTTTGAAAATTGTTTTCCCTTAGCCGTGGATGTGCAAGCGCTTGCCGCGGGTTCGAACGCGGTACCCCGCCGCGCGAGAATGGGCCGCCTACTTCCCGACGCTTGTATCCAGTTCGATAAGGCGGAAAACTCATCGCTCAATCTCATTGGGAAAGCTAAAGGGTAATAAACTTGTTATCACACAGTATTGAATAATTAAGTGATAGATCCGGCTCGAAGGACCAGGAGAACGTGTACAGTATGAATAAGTAAGTAGAATGGGTAGAGCGAAATGTTCTGTGATCACAGTGACCTCAGCCTTGTAGGACCAGATATTGAAGGAAAAGGTGAAAGACTAGGTGTAAGACTAAGTTTAGGTGATTCCTGTCAATGGATGTTTTGTTTGTGTGTGTAATATGGTAGCACCAGCACTTCAGTTCTTAAGTAATAGCTAAGGATTTGAAGGGTTTGGAAAGCAGACATAAATAATAAACTTACTTCAAGAGAAGCAGCTCATCTTTTGTGGTATCTAGTAGGAATTGTTCTTAAGAATTGGGGCTCTATTTGCATTGTTTGCAAATTACTTCATGGGCGTATATGACATGCTTCCTTATTATATTTAAATTAAAATATGTTAGTTTTGTTTGTTCGAACAATCATGTCATATTCACATCGTTAGATGAAAATTCACGTTACAATTTCTTCTATATTTAGAAAACAACCTCGTCAGTCGATCATCAATCCCGACTGGGACTTTGGAAAGATGGGCATCGGCGGTTTGGACAAAGAGTTCAACGCCATCTTCCGACGAGCGTTCGCATCTCGAGTCTTCCCGCCTGAAGTTGTGGAGCAATTGGGTATGCATGCAAGAATTATTTTAAATTATATATTTTTTAATTTGATTTGATTATATCGAGTATCTACTATAAAGTGAAATTCTCCTGTCAGAAGCCCGGACCAGAAAAATTAAATGAAGCCCACTTAGGCCTTAAAATTGATCCGTTTGAAAAATCCTAATATGAATGTAAAACTTCAAATATTTTGCATGTGTATCGAAATTAAGTTTTTGGACAGGGATCGCCAAATCAGATGTTCTAGGCCAGGGTTTTAATCTATCATTTGATGTCTGGTGCGCATGTTGTTAAATTGAATAAGGTTGTATTGTACAAAATAAATATAAATATTATGTATTCGCTTTGCTAACGAATGTAAATGAATGAATATATGATTAGAAGAACTTTTTGAAAATTGGAGGCCCCTAGGTCCCTCGCCCCTGGTAGGCGAGGTGTAAGCTGTCCTTAGCTTAGTCTGCCCCTGTCTACTATACTGATATAGAAATAACTTGTAGGTTGCAAACACGTCAAGGGTATCCTGCTGTTCGGACCTCCTGGTACCGGTAAGACCCTTATGGCGCGTCAGATCGGCAAGATGCTGAATGCGCGAGAGCCTAAGATTGTCAACGGTCCACAAATATTGGACAAGTATGTTGGTGAGAGTGAAGCCAACATCCGGCGGCTCTTCGCTGACGCTGAGGAAGAGGAGAAGAGGGTAAGTGATAACGCAAGCAAATTATCATAATATCAGCGAAGTATGATGATAATGAAGATGAGATAAAAACGGACGTAGTTTTTATTTATTCATATATTTATTAAGGCATACCAACCGAATACATAGAACGATCTTACATACATGACAAAAACAGTTACATCTATGCACTTAAATTGTACGCTTTCACAGCGTTTAAGAGAAAAGAAAATATCAAAATTAAACGAGTTGACGTCCATATGTAAAAAATAGACAATATTGAAGAATGGACACCTTCAAAGTGCGTATTATACTGCGCACTTCGAGGTAACTACTAACATTTTTTAAAAATAAAATGCATATTATCAATACTAATAACAATAAATTGGCTTTGGTTCCGATGAATTGTTACATACCTTGAATTTCCCTCCTTATTTAGGTAATTCTCCAAAAATCTGCTGCCGTCACAAAATTTCGTTATTTTGGGAAATAAACGAAGATCGGAACGGAAGCATGTACATTTGGTGAATAGGAAGCATTCCTGTGGATGAATAGTATACTGTTATCAAATTTGCTTCGGCGCATGGCCGAAAAAATTCAACGCTCTTAAGCCTCTCAATAGATAGTATACTTTCATGAAATACTTTATATTTAAACTCTCTTATATTAAAAATATTGATTCACAATGGTGATATGAGCAAATTGTTTTAGTGTGGACCAAACAGCGGTCTCCACATCATTATTTTCGATGAGATCGACGCCATTTGCAAGGCCAGAGGCTCCGTCGGTGGAAACACTGGTGTCCACGACACCGTCGTCAACCAACTGCTTTCTAAGATCGATGGTAAGATTCTGGACTTATTAAAAAAATGCCACTTTGAAAGTAATTTTGTTGTAACAGTTATAAATAAAATATACCTGAAATTGTATTTTATTGTATAAAGTTTACTAGATCTGTCAAGTGAGTAGCTAGTTAAATATTTTCAACATCCCTCAGGTTCGGCGAAAGTAAAGTATGATTGATTTCTTTAATTTATATAATTTGTTATTGCAAACCTTTTTGATTAAAATGATGAATCTCGGCTCGAAGGACCAACATTAGAATTACAACATTACAACCACAGCAAAATGGTTATTTATGTATTCATTCATTACTATATTATATTATATATTATATATTATGTCGGTATATATATATTATGTCGGTGTTGGTCCTTCGAGCCAGATTGACTAAGGCTGAAAGTGTGCCTCAAATTTAAAATTGTGTATTTATATAGGTGTGGACCAACTTAACAACATCCTGGTTATCGGTATGACTAACAGACGCGACATGATTGACGAGGCTCTGATGAGACCTGGTAGATTGGAGGTGCAGATGGAAATTGGATTGCCCGATGAGAAGGGCAGGGTTCAAATCCTGAACATCCATACGAAACGGATGCGCGAGTATAAGAAGATTGCTGATGATGTTGACTGCAAGGTTGGTTTAACTAGTTTTGTGTTATCTCAATAAATGTAAAAGTGCAGCGTATTTTGTGAAACAAGCGTGTTTTTAGACAAATGTAATGCAAGATACTTTGGCTAGCTCTTAAAATAGATATCATTTCATAAAGAGAATATAATGTATGTATGTACATATTTGTGTATTTCGAAAGTGTCTTATTAGTGAGATTCTACTGCATTGATAGAGATAAAGAAAAAATGTATTAGAAAGCATATTGTAAAGACTGCCATTATTTCCTCATCAGGAAATCGCAACTCTCACGAAGAACTTCTCCGGTGCTGAATTAGAGGGTTTGGTGAGAGCCGCACAGTCTACAGCCATGAATCGGCTGATCAAGGCCTCCAGCAAGGTGGAAGTGGATCCAGAGGCCATGGAGAAGTTGATGGTTGAACGTGGTGACTTCCTGCACGCTCTCGAGAATGATATCAAACCGGTAAGAGGTTGTGTTACTAGACGACCGGGCCACGCGTTGCTATGGCTGTTTACGCGGTTTTTTTTTTTAAATAAAGGTAACCTATGTTACTTCTTATAACATCAGCTATTCGCCAGCAAAAGTCCGGTTAAAATCGGTCCAGCCTTTTCCGAGATTAGCCGAACAAACAGATAGACAAACAAAAAATCCAAAAATAGTTTTTTTTTTTTAAGTACAGTATGTACTTTCATATGCATTTAGTGAAGTGAATCTTTCTGTACCATTTTCCATACAATGGTATACTCGAAGAAAGCCACCTTCATAAACATTATTCGGTTCTCTCAGGCATTTGGTACAGCGGCTGAGGCATTGGAGCATTTCCTTGCTCGCGGGATCATCAACTGGGGAACGCCCGTATCATCTCTATTGGAGGACGGACAGCTCTACATTCAGCAAGCTAGAGCTACTGAAGCCAGCGGTAAGGTTATCGTTTAATTCTATGTGGTCGAAAGTGAATTACCTTATAGTAGTTGTTGACTGTATGTATGGCGCAGCGGAGCAGTCTGAAATAAATTTTTTGGGTTCAATCTTGGCCCAGGCAGGATTATGATGAAATACATATAATTTACATTCAATCAGTTTGTATCTCAGAGGTATTAATTATAAATTGACTCCCCTTCACTATTGTTGACTTGGATAAATATTTGATATATAATATTTAAATTTTGCTTTATCTACATACTAAATAAGATTTTGAAATACTCCAAAATCTAGTCTTCATTTACTCGTGAGAAAAATAAAATCTATAACTAAATGCAATATAAAAAAATATTTATTTTAAAATTCGCCGGCACCAAATGCTTTGAAAGCTCGTTGTACATTGTGACGTTTAAAGATAAATAGTTTTAAAATTATTTGTAGGCCTAGTGTCAGTATTGTTGGAGGGTCCTCCTAACAGCGGCAAGACTGCGTTAGCGGCGCAGTTGGCCAAGATGTCAGACTTCCCCTTCGTGAAGGTTTGTTCGCCTGAGGACATGGTTGGATTCACTGAGTCCGCTAAATGCTTGCAGATCAGGAAGGTGAGTTATAGACATGTGTATTTAATAAATAAAATTAAAAAAATATTTTTTATATTTACTTATTATATCGTTTTTTATGTGTATTTAATGAATTATCGTTAGAATTTTCATCCTTTATTTTATATCTTTATTACTGGCTCAATAATGTTCTTTATTTGATAAATAATAAACATTATCATTAATTACATTACATTAAGTAAGAATATTATTATTCTTACTTATAGTTTATTAACTTGTAAATTAAACTTTACATACAGAATCTGTATGACATATACAAAAGTTGCGGATATTTTGGCTTTTTAACGTCCATACCTGTTCTATAGAAATCATTCAACTTTTATTAGGAAGACAGCGTTCATTAGACACGCATTCCCTCAGTGTGGTTTCGTAGATTTGAACATTTATATATTAAATATACTTTACAGTACTTCGACGATGCTTACCGTTCAAGCCTGTCCTGTATCCTGGTGGATAATATCGAACGTTTGTTGGATTATGGTCCGATTGGACCACGGTACTCCAATTTGACCTTGCAAGCACTTCTGGTTTTACTGAAGAAACAGCCACCGAAGGGAAGGAAACTGCTTATCCTTTGCACTAGCAGCCGAAGGTGATTTATTGATTCTTAAATTTATCAAAGCAATAAATACTATTATCTTATGCCTTATATACTCTGTAAACGAATCTGGAATGTGCCACTTAAAATATGACGTTAATATGAACACATAGTAACATTTACATATACATATTTATAATCATTATATAAAAAATATAATAATATATAATATTCAAGCAGAAGAATGTGAAAGTAAATTTGGGTAATAATTATGAATACATACAAATGCATAAATTTAAGAATTTGTGCTGAAATGTTGTTTTTATTTATGATGATTGATGATGAAGATGATGATGAGCTTGATGATAATGTACTTCGAAGATTAGAACACAAGTACATTTATCATTATCCATTATATCAAACAACATAGTAACAGTAATTTTTCTTATCACACATATTAGCCATTCGATTACAGTTGTCAACAAAGTAAAAACTTACACAATTTTAAATATTACAATAAACTTAAATCTAAGTATCCCCTCAATTATGGGTGTTTGGTAGCTTACTTATCCTAGATTGTTTCTAAGTCAACAAACTCTTTGTACAGGCAAGTGTTGGAAGACATGGAAGTGTTGTCAGCGTTTACGGGCGTCTTGCACGTACACAACCTCTCTCAGCCGGAACACGTGATGGCCGTGCTGGAGGAGAGTGATGCTTTCTCCAAACGAGACCTGCATCATATCCAGAACGACCTGCGGGGTGCCAAGTGAGTACCAATCCTTAGACATCTAAAACATCCCTCGGAGAAGGAGATATTGCTTGGCCGTTTGCTGGTGATCGCAGGAGAAGAATAACAACTTCACAAAAATATCGAGACCTCCACCATATCCAGAAAGATCTGCAGGGTGCCAAGTAAGTAATTAAATCTTAGATATCCAAAATCGCCCTCGGTGAAGGAGATAGTGCTTGGCCGTGATTGCAGAAGAAGAATAACTCCACAAAAACATGCTATGGTCTATTTTCTCATCTCTTAGTCGCTTCATTCACGAAAAGTATGGTGTTGATCTATATCACAATATTGCAAAGAGTAAGTTACACAATTACAGGAGTTCAATACGTACACGTGTGTTATCGGGTAGAACGAGTATATAATACAACGTATATAACTTGTACGTGCGACTTCACGAAGCGAACATTTACGCGCACAACACATACAACGGAAACGTGTATGTATGAGTCAATATTAACAGGAGTGTTGCAAATTCACAATGACCGGTAAACGTATGTATCTTATTGCGTAGAACGAGTATACCATGTATACAACGTATACGGGCGTTCACGAAGCGAACGTTCACGTCAACGTGATGTACGCACACAATGGTAACTTGTATGTGTGTGTAAATAGTCACAGGAGTGTTAGAAAAGCACGATCTGTCTGTCACAACTCATACAGGTGTATAACTGCTGGATATTAGAACTCTATATTGTCATATCAGAACTTTCATGTCAACGTTCAGAAGAACAAAAAGTTATATCGCCAGTCGGTTTAAAGAAGAATATAATGCAGATTGATTCCAAGTAAGTTCTACCTCGTAAGGTCCGGGTAAGTCCCTGCCGAATTTGTCCTGTATATTTGCAGGCAGTCTGTGAAGCCACGGTGGCCTCAACCACGCAGGATGCTCGAGAATATTCGTTACTCGTCATTTACTCCTCGGAAGAAAGTTCATATTGACAGGTATAGATATTGTTTAAAATATTGTTAAATTGAATTGAAATGATTTATCTATTTCAGCACAATGTAGCCGTTTTTAGTTATCTTTGAAAGTTAGTTTTTTTTTTTTATTAAACATAATTTATTTAGCTGCTATTGCCTGCTTTCTTGTGTATGTTTATTTATTTTATTACTATTATCAATCAATTTTGAACATTTTTTGATAAACATCCATATAGGTTTTATTGTATTATTTTTCTTTTTTGGTTAATTAATTAAATTCGGAATTAAAACTAAAATAAACGTTTTTACTAAAAAAAAAAAACATATTTTTATGCTTTAATAGTTATCTTCATTTCTAGTTTATTTATTCTACATACGTATTCAAAACATCAATGTTTTAGTTTATTGTTGAGCATACGTAACATTTACTTTTTTTTTCATAGGATCTTTATTGGTATCAAGAAGCTGCTTGCTCTCGTGGACATGGTGAAGCAAACTGAAGAACAGTACCGTGTGGTGAAGTTCCTCACAAAGATGCAGGAAGAGGGGGGACTTGACGTGGGCACCACCATACAATAAGATTCGCTGCAACCTTAGGGATTACATACGCATACCAGCACGCCCTCACCAGATCACTCCACTAATGCACATATTTCTTCACTAAAGACCCATAGCGCTAAAGTCAACGAGTGCGCCCCATGTGCCTCGGATCTACGGAGCTACGAAATCGATTACGACGATATAAGCGAGTCTGCTGAATCGCTCATCGACAGGAAGAAAGGTCGTACCGCCAAGGGCAATGAGCTATCCCCAGCGAAAATGCCCCTAATGAGAATAAGAAGCGTCGAAATTGTATTCGAAGACGAAATGTCAACTTGCACGGACACAGCCCTATTGGATCGTAGCATCGAACTCATAGTATCCGATAGCGATGATTCCACAAAATGCGTGGATGACCTTGAACATTTGCACGTAGAAAAGGACGACGATTCGGTGACCTTGAATGCGGAGGCTGATTTATCGGATGACAATTCAATTTCCATGACGAAGGAAGCTAATGATATACCAAAAGACGACGCGTCACAACTGAACGAAAGTTTAGAAACGCGCGAGATAGGTCACACTTTGCCCAACGACGAGAATACACTATCGCTGAATGTATCAGAAGTAAACGATTCCGGTCGTTACACGGAAGACGCTTGTTCGTCACATGTCGAAGTTCCCATATTGACGTACGACGACGCTTTGCTTTCACACTCATTCGACGTCGTCAACGTGGAAGAAACGTCCACAGTGATGTACGAACTGTCCGACGTGAGTACGGCCGAAAGGCCGAAATTGTACGAATATGTGGACAGTAACAGCGACAGTTCAGACAATACGGCGGTGTGTGATGGACAGAGTTCTGACGCGAAACTGACGTCTTTACACGACACTGTCACTGAGGATCAGTCGTTATGTGACAGCAGCGATCTCCAATATGATTCGTTCGTAGACATGGGGAAATTTTAAACTACACATTTTAATCTAATTTAAGTGGTTAATTGACGTTTAAGTATATTACTCAAAGCTTTCCTAAATAATCAAAAGAAATGTATTATCCAAATATGTTTAATCTCAATTATATTATTCTATAACCCATAGTTAGACGTTATTACATTCCAATGTATTTGAATACTTGATTGCACTAGTTTTTGTTCTACCGGTGTGAATAGATGATCTTAGTCTGAGCTATTTTATGCCCTTAAAACTTCTTGACACAGCTTATGCACGGAGGGCTCGGTGGTATGCGACTCTAGTGACCATGTCATGGGTTCAACTCAAAACGATCGTTCCTTTTGTACTGTATCTTTCTTAGAAATCTTATGTAAATAAAATCTATTCTTTTAGGATAGCATAGGCACAATTTATAGATAAATTATATATTAAAATGAACCATGACATGGTTACAGATATCCCGGGGTTGTAAGTCTAGGCAATAGCTCAATAATTTAATTGTATTATATTTTCTCTGAGAGCAATATAATTTATTGTAATTTGTTATTGAATTGTGATACAGCTTGACGCTGTCTATTACTTTAATAATTAAAATAGTCGTTCTTGATATTTATGTCATACTTATAGATTAAGAGAACAATGTCAATATGAAGTATTTACTATCGTAGTATTATCCAATGGTAGTATATTGTGTGGACGTTTGGCATGGTAGCATTAGTCACACCTGTTTCTGGCATAAATGTCTGAGAAATGTGATAGCTAGTGCTACTATGTTCTAAAAGTGAGGTATTCAGTCCTAGTCCTCCAGAGTGGCAATGAATGACATGATGAAATATTACGTCTATACTTCTTAACATGGATTGTCTATGGTCTAAGGCCAGACATGGATGCAAGCCTGATTGCCACTCAGTTAAAAAAAAGCTGTTGCTACAATTTAAGTAGATAGTTTATGAAGCTTGAGTCTCTCACGATTCTATTAGCAAAGAGTACAATTAATGTAAGCTTTATGTGTCGTACTTAGCTAATTCAAATTAATATTTTCATAATATTAAGAGTTTAAAATCTACTTGTAGTAAGAATTACATCTTTTGAAGTATTCACCGAGTGAATAGAAACTGCCAAAGTAAATGAAATGGCATGATTTAAGGCTATAAAAACCAACTTTAATTCGATTGGTTATTGGCTAAATGCACTTTTCACAGGATTTAATGAGAATCTTATAATGTTCATGTTAAAAGTTATTGAAATGAATAGACAAATTATATTAATAATATTAGTTCAGTTCCAAACAATTTTGATGTTGTTCAAGGGCGGAATCTGAGGGGTCAATAGGTTATGACCCCCACTGGGCTAAGTTTTATCACGTGACCTGTATTTGCTAATAGTTGATTTTAGCAATTGATCATAGTAAATATCTCGTAAGATGGCCAACTGGTCAAAAGCACTTTTGCATTTTAATTTAGATTTATTGTAATTGTATGAGGATTCTGTCCTAACCTCAATTATGTGACTAAATCGAAGGTCAGATCCGCCCTGGATATTGTTGCTAATTTATTTATTGTTACTCATAGTTGGTTTTACTGTTATCCTGTATGTTAAAATATGGAGCGTTTTATATACATTCCATTTTCACTCATGTAATATGTTATTTCATTATGTGGTTTATGGGAATTGATTGTTATGTGCGTTTAGCGTATTTGTTCGTGCATGT
>DWOQ01000892.1:0-10119 GCA_018251115.1 Codatractus alcaeus | reverse complement strand
GGCAGAAATAGTTGGCAGTAGGGCCCAAAGAGACGAACCTCGAAGAATTCTACTTTCAAATTTATTACAGTAATTAGAATTGTCGGATATTTATCGTTTTATCGTTATATATATATATATATATATATATATATATATATATATATATTTCGCCACCTTACAGGCCAGCGTGGTGGACTTTGGATTACAAGCTTCTCAATCTGAGAGGAGACCTGTGCCCAACAGTGGGACAGAAACGTTTGATGATGAATATAATACCTGTCGCCAGGTGGGCCGCGCCGCGGCGTCGGGCGGCTCGTCGCTGGAGGAGCTGGCGGCGGCGGACGTGTCGCTGCCCGACTGCCGCATCATCGCCAACAGGAACGCCAGGCACGACGCGCTCTTCAAGAGGTAGGCGGGGGAGAAAGTGAATGAGACAGAGGGAGGAAGGGTATTACAGATAAAACGAGAGTGGGAAAGAGAGTGAGAGTAAAGGAGAGAGAGAGAGAGAGATAGAAAGAAATAGGGAGTGTAAGAAATGAAGAAGCATACTGTCAGTGGCCAAGTAATTATGTACCAATACACAGATTTTTCTGCTGTTTAGTTTATCTTAAGTTCTTTCTCGGATCAAACTTTAAGTTCGTGCATGTGGAATTGTTGCACTATCCTCTAAAAAAAATACCATCAAAACCAGACCCTAATATTTGCTGAAAAACAATACAGTTAAAGTGGAAAATACTGTGCTGCCTCTTATATTCGTGTCATTTACTATACTTATAAAAAACACATAAGCTTGCTTATACTATAATATAAAGTTTAATAAAATTACATGTCCAATGTATTATATATGGACATTACAATAAAGAATTTCTTTTGATACCTTTCACGACTTTAGTGTTGGTAGGTTTGAAAACATACGTTGAAACCGTCCATGTATTCAATGTTTGCCATTCGCAGATACTTCCTCCAAGAGGGCACGTCGAAGGACCTTTCGAAATTAAGCAAGGAGATACGCCACGAGCGCGAGAGTTATCGCGAGCTCACCGGCAGGTACATTGAAAAACCCGAGGCCATACCTCTCAAGGAGACCCACTATTCTGATCCATCGAACAAAGAACAGAAGAAGGAACCAAAGAAGGATCCCAATAAACCTAAAGAAGTTAAGACGAAGATCAAACGGTCCGACTCCGCTCGGAGTGAGATGAAGATGAATGTCAGTGTTGGGAGTAAAGTGTTGATAGTGGAGCCTCTCGGTGTGTACGATTGCATCAACCTCGGCCGTCGGATAGATGTGCAGTGGCCCTCCGAGTACCAGAGGGAGCGTGGCGGGAGGAACTATTGGGGCAGCTGGGTGCCTATGGCCGGGATGGATGGATTGGTAAGGAATTTTACGAGTATAGTAGTAGTACGAGTACGTAGTCACAAGCAGAGTTCTCTGGGTTCGATCCCCAACCAGTCATATATTTCAATGGTGGACATTACATATCTTCTTTGGGTGTGAATATTTATATCCTCGTCTTTGTGTATGTCCGTGGCATTCACAAAGAGAATTCTATTGTTATCCAATGTATGTACTAACCGCAAAAAAAAAATGTCAGTCATGAGACTCTCCATAGATTTGTAACATTGAAGTTGATTGTGAAATTTATAATAATTTAATATTTTTATTATTATTTTAGTAATATTGATAATTACAATAATATGCCACCTGTACTATCAACTCCCATCTACTAACGAAGGAAAAACGAAGTGTCGTGATATCAAACGTCACGAAACGATACTATCAACACCGCCTCTCACTAATTAACCAAAGAGAAACGCAGTATCGTAATACCAAACATCACTGCCTTGACGACATATATTGCCGAGGCACGTCAATAAATGTATGACATCAAAAATTGCAGGAATATTGGGGATATGTATGGTGGGTGGGATATATGTGGTGTGTATATTGACGGTGTGAGTACATGTGTCCGTGTGTGTACAGGTGGTGCACAAATGGACGCCCAATCACCGCGAGCCGTTGCTGCGTTCACACGTCGACAAGAGTATCTTGCTGCTGCAGATCGACGACAAGTTTGTGCCCGTTGCCGAGCACTGTGTCCACGACTTGGGTGACGAGGTCTGAGGGTATCAGCAGAACGTGAACTGACCCCAGCAGTTAGGAGAGAGAGGGCGGTGTGGATAACATACTACAATATGTGTGAGGTCTGAGGCACGTCCTACGAAACGAACGGGACCCCAGCTGTCCAGGGGACGGTCTGTACTATATACTACAATATGTGCTTGACAGTGGCTTAACCTTCATAACAACGGCTCGGTTCAATTCGGTATGTTACGCACGGTATGGTACGCAACGCTACGTTACTGTTACGCAGCCGTACGTTAATGTACAGTAAGGGACAGTACGAGTATGTCTATTAATGTCTACAGTGTGGACCGCCCTTCACAGTACCCGAAATAAAGAGACACTGCAATAATTTGCAATTTTATAACTGAATGTACCGCAATCAGACACAATAATTTGCGTTTTTATAAATTGTAATTTAAAAATAATTATCTAATGCTGCATGTGTGCGGAATGGTGGAACTGAGATGCACCACATTGATTTAAAAAGAAATATTCTTATAATTAATGTACCTGTGTAATAGAGTATCGTTAGCGTCCTTTGTGTACGCAACGCAACGTTGCAGTTTCGCAACGCAACGCACGTTTCGTTGCACAATAGAACGACGAATTTATTAAACGTGATCAATCAGTCGTTTTATTATCAAACGACTAATTAACTTCAACCTCTCTGCTACGCACATCGGTGAAGGGTGTGGCCACTTACTATATCTATATCCCAGACATTAAGGCCTGCATTTGATACAACATACATCAGAAATTGAATTGTTTCTCCATTAAAGTTTTCACGGACAAGAATGTTATGATCTTAAGAATATTAGTTAGTCAAATTATCATCTTATAATATTTTCATTACACCGATGTCTTGTATGTTGTTTGTCACTTCACTTTCCTTGCCAGGTTTCGAACTAATATCGCAATATACATAGGATTGTCGTTGTAGATGTGTCACAAAGTATGCAAATTCTAATATTGTACTATAAATGAATTATTACAAAGTGTGCATGAATGAACAAGAAATCGGAATTTGAAGTAAGACCTATATACATACACCATCACGGCATTTCGTTACAGATATTAGTTATTAATTATTATAACATTTTAGTTTACCAAGCGATAAAGCTATAAATCTAAATTATACATTTACGTAAAAAAATATTTATATTTATCTACAATATTTGTTAATTCTGCAAATTTGATGGTACAGTGCGAAACAAAAGTTTTGGGATGGTATTAAATAAATTTCCCGTAAATGTATAATCATAAAAACAAGTGTATAAAAATAATAAAAACTGCCTTTAAAAATATATCTAGGCATTTACTCTCTTGGGACTGGTGTTACCAAAGCAAAAAAAATCATAAACATGACGTTTTTTTTTTTAAATAATTAAATAATATAAAATAATATTATCGTATGTATACAGTGTAGGATTTGTGTAAAGTATTCACATTTTAAACGATGTTACTGTTTAGTTCGCATAGATTATTCGATTTGTTAGTGTACATACATACATGTGTAAGGAAAGAGCGCTTCGTTGTGTGTACGTAGCTTTATATGACTCGTGTTAGTGTGTAAATACTGTACATAATGTATAAAACGGTATGTAACATTGTATATCCATTCGCATGTAAAAAAGTGTATTTTTAAGTTAAGTAGAATGTATTTTTTTAATTTTTGTTATTATTTTAATTATGATTTTTTTTTCATGAAAATATAGTATAAAATAGGCCAACGTTTCGCTCCAAACAATTTGTAGTCTCTTCGACACCAAATAAACTGCACATGTGCTATAAATGTGGCTTATGTGTTAACTCTTGGACGTACAAGAGACACCTAGTGCTGGTATTTGTGAGATAACATAATGTTGAAATATATTGGTAGGATACAAAAGGAAATTAAAGATAAAACATACGGGTTACAAATTTGCTACGTTGAGGGCGCCACTGAGACGCTGAGGGCGTTAATACATGGTGTGAGATCGTTTATTGTTAAGTACTGAGGGTATTTACAAGTTTATTTTCAAATTATTAAAAAAAAACTCCAACAGCATAAGGTTCTCAATTCAATTTTATTTATTATGTTTGTTGCTTCAGAGCTTTATTATTACTTAAGCAATTCTTTTTGTTGCAAATTTTGGAAGATACATCAGTGGATTCCTCAGATTCGAATAGCAAATGAATAGTGATTGATATACTTGTAAGTTTATAACAATCCTACCTATCTGAGTATGATCAAGAATTTTCGAAAATTTATATTTTACATTGAGCGAGTAATTTATCCAGCGCTCTTTAAATATAATGTAACACATTATTACAAATTATATATTGAGAATTATATTTGAAACATTGTCGATATCATTATGTTATCTTGCGATATATAGCACTCAGGGTTTGTAATTATATGTGTTTGTGGCGATTTCATTGTTGTTTGTTGTAATTGTAAACAATATTTATATAAAAAAAATAGAATTGTTCTAAAACAGAGGTGATTAAAAATGTTAGCGCGTTGATTTTTACGAATTTAACGAAATTAAAATTTATAAATGTTATGCGTTCACCGTCGAACGCGATTAGAAGATTTTTGTAAAACAATACATGTTCGTCGTATTGCAATCAAATTGTAGCCTATTGCCGCTATGTTGAAACTATTTGATTTTAAAAAGTTTTTTTCTGGATCCAATAAAAACTTTAATTATGTCTATATAGATATATCTATAAAGATATCTAAGATAGCTCTATAAAGATTCTATATCTAAATAGATATACATATTGTCTATTAACAACTTTTTGTCCATTAATACAGCTCAAATGAAATATAACTCAAAATTTTATAGTCTTAATAACTGTCAATCTTGTCAAATGTAACCTATAAAATGTTTAGTTCACATAACTGAAATATACGAAATTCTTATCCACATACGTGGTACATGGTGTAAATGGTATCCTGTTTTAATGTCTGAAAAAATTTCGTAATCCTGTAGAGGTTGTCCTGTCTGTACTCCCATATCTATGCAAAACTATCGTAAGGCAGACGGGGCCCCAGGGCGCACAAGATTTTGGGGCCCACAAGACAATGATAAAATAAGACATTTTTCTATTATAATCTTATATGTATACAAAAATGGAAATAAATTAGCTATTTAGTACAAGTATGATAAGCATGGTCCTATCTGTATGCAAATACCAATCAAATAATACCGATATACTGTACCAATCCATTGAACGGTACAGTGGTTGAACTGGTACAGTGCCATTTATAAGCGAATTACCAATAATAAATCTATAAACATTTTTATATATAACAACATCTTATGAATGTAACATATGAATAAAATAACATATAATAAAATTTACAAAAAGTTTCATCGTAGCGACAGTAGGTGTTTGAAAATAAAGCTTATGAGATTTCTGCGAACATGCGACGAAATGTAGGTCCATCTGTACAAATATATAAGATGATGCGAATACAAAAATAAAAAATGCAAATATGTAATTTATATTTATTAAAAAATAATATTCACAAATTTACAACCTGCTTCCAAAGTGTTGGAATGCCTGAGATCAATTATGTTTGTTGAATTTCAAGATTTGTTGAATGTATCTTCGTAAGAGTTTAACAGCTTCATCCACTGTACCGTGTCACACTATCAATCAATCAATTAATCAATCAATCAATCATCACTAAGACCATAACCAAATGGTACACCAATAAGGTATTTCTCTTGTCTGATTTTTCATAACGGAATCATGGTACGGTTCAGTGGATTGAGGTTTTTCTAAAATTCGAGCCACGTTCCTAATATATAAATTCAAAATTTTATTTATATATAGATATTTTGATCCTACTCTAACTAATGATGCATCTGAAGATATTAAGAAGTCAATAAGACAGTGTTAATACAATCAACTTGGCTTTTTTTTATTATAGTTTTGTTAACAATAATATTATTATTTCTTGGCGCCGCTCCCCTCCACACCCCTCCTTGCCGCTACACTACATTACATCGTTTTTCAAGAGCCGTACCTATCAGTAAAAACAGCCGTAGTTTCCCCAGTAATAAAAAAAAAATCACATAGTCTTGATTCCGTTTACAACACATTATTTTTATGTTACTTTAGAAGAGGTTTCAGACATTTGTAACGTTCTTTCTTCTAACTTCTGAATATTATATATGGATTGACGTGCCATTTTTGTTTCATGCAATAAATTGTGGATCGTATTAAGAACAAACGTGTTCCATATATAATATTATGTTATATTTAAATAATTTAGTGAATAAAATGTAAATTTTAAATATAGTCGGTGCGGGAACGTGGCTTGTATGTAACTTCTATGTACCTACTATAAACATCGCTATTATATATTGAAATGTTAGGCGTTGTCCGTTCGCGTTTGTATATACGTAGTTAAATATCAAGTTTCAGTATATTAAATACATTTTATAACTATATCTTATACATACATTCATAAATGCACACATACATAGCATGTATATACAATATAGTATGTTTTTTTTTTTACTTTTCATAAAATTTATGATATTCCCCTTAATTAAATCCCTTAAATCCCTACTAAAGCCAATTTCTGCTCTATATTTGTACTCGATAGTATTGGAGTCAGTAACCTAGCATGTATGCTGTTATATCTAACAAACTTACCAAGTTACTATTTCTTCTGTGAACACTTAAAAGTTGATATACAAATTGTTCTATTTGCGGAAGAATAAATATTATGAATATATTTCTCCAAAACATATTAGCCACAGGGATGATATGCATACTCTTTATATGTCATAATATAATATCTATATAAAATATTATATGTTATATCGACGGGTCCCAAGAACAAAATCTTACAGAAAAATAAGACGAAATCTATTTTATTATTTATTTGTATTGTACATGCTAAAAGCTACATGGCGATGATCGATATGTTTTGTATAATAATATAGATTTAAAAACCATAATGTGGAACCGGCATAGTAAAGTTATGTGGATAAAATAACAAAAATAAGTTGTTTTAAATGTCTACCATGTCAACAAAAGCCATTAATTTTTAATACCAATAATGTAGTGAATACAGTCAAACGCGAACGGACTTCAAATGAGTATATATTCTCGAGTTGCCTTAATATATTTTAGACTGATTTTTTATAATTGTGAGAGTGTCTAAGCAGATAAATATAAAATATGATTGTAATTAGATAATTATTAAGATACAAATATAAATAGCATCGTGTTCTTTTACCGATTTATTGTAAGGAAGCAGTGTACTTATGCCCTAATTGAAAATTTTGTCCGGTTTTTTAAATCTAAAATTGAAGTTTTGACGTATCGAATTTAAATGTACTGAACAATTATGATGCTTTGAAAAAACGAGTATCTACTTCAAAAACAGGCTTCTTTAAGATTTTGTTAAGTGCTAATTTTATTAAGAGGGATTTATTTTGATTCTATAGACCTCTTATTTGAATAACAATCGAAAGTAATGCTTTATTTTACAATGAGTTACAACGATTCCTTCTTAACCATATCGTTACGAAATTTTTGTGGTAATTTGCTTTTTATTAAGGGTTTACTGTACGCTTCCATGTCATATTGTATCAATGCTAACATAAATGTAACATTATAGGAATAAACATTTTATATAGATAAATAATTTATGTACTACACAGGAACGTATTAATTTATTTATTGCTAGATGCATACTTTCTAAAATTCATTATTCAGTTGCACGTATTAATTCAAGGGAGTAATTTGCGCTTCGTGTGTGTATTTCGAGTTATCAGAAAATTTTAACACGTTACTTTTTACGTAATATTTAGTAGTTCTTTGAATACGGTATAATATTGTCATATCGTTTGAATTTTCAAGGCCATACAATAATTAAGGAAATATTTAAATTGGTGATTTAACGAGATTTAAATTAGTTCTATATCTTATATGTTTTTGTAATTTTTGAAAGAAGATAAATCTATAAACTTTTTAATATTACAATATTAGTCTCTTACTGGATTTTATTCAGTATAAGCGATCGCTGAACTTTCATGCCGTGTTTACGTGACGTATACGCTGCGTAAACGGACACTCAGACTGAGCTATGCTTAGCATGCTCGGACATACAAAGACATACATATCAAGGAATTGCTAAATAATATTGTATGGCGTTATTTTACCAACATAACAATTGATAACTCGATTTATGTTGCAATTTTGGTCTTATGATTGCGATGGCAAGACAAACGTACGGAAGGAAGGCACAATCCGTCCACAAAGATGTGTTTTCTGTAAATGTACAGGCTTGTGCGGAACGTCGCAGATCGTGCTATGCAAATTTCATCCCTAAATGTACGACGATATAAATTTCTCTAATGTATAAAACTTATGTCTTGAGATTGTACGGTATTGTATGATAGGAAATTATATTTTTAACAATTGTATAATTCTTATCATTTGCAAGGCCAACTTTCACGAATAAATAGAGAATAGTCAGTTTTCAATAGTGTAAAATTGTATTAAAAGTTAATTTTAATATAAGGAAACAGCATTTTAGTCATTATTTCTGAAAATTCCGCTCATTGTACGATTGGCATATCTCATGCATGCATTTAATTATAACAATAGCGTATGCAGTGAAACTCGAATGTTTCGTGCGGTAGGTTTCGTGTGAAACCCGAGGTATTATGTGTTAAATGTTACATTACGAATATGGAGTATTCTGAATAAAACGATACGTATACATCTGTTTGTTTTATTTAAATCACCTAGCTATTGATATCTGGAGCAGCGGTGAGTATGCAGTGAGATAACCAAATGATTTAAGTATGATCCTGGCCAGAGAAATTATTTTGTGTAATGGGATTGTGTGTCTTTGTGAGTCCTTGTCACCTACAAAACGAATTTGTAGTATCTTTGTTATGCGTATAGTAAAATGGTTATAGTGAACAAGGTGCTAAAAGGTTAACTTGTTTGTCTGTTTGTGACGCAGTGGCCAAACGGTTGAATCGATTGTGATTAGTTTTTTTGTTTAATTGGTGGCTTGATCGAGTGATCTTAACTATGATACAAGACAATCTGTTTCGCTGAGCTATTTTATCAATATTATATAAATATTGAGACAAGTTCATAGTTCCCCGTTACCATTATGTCTGTCTATAATAATATGAACAAAATAAATTTCAATAAGAACTAAGTATAAAACTTTCAATAAGAACATTTAATACAGTTACCTATAACTATATTAATGTATTGCTAAGGACACTCCCAATAACTGAGAAAGGTCGGAAAGTTTCAAACTTGACCGCGTGGTATTCGTCGCCGTAGAGCTAAGCCTCTCAGCGCTTAACGTACTAGCTTTTCCACAAATATAGTATTTCTAGCTTTTATATCGAATAGGAGATTAGTAGGTAAAGAAAATTGGTCAGAAATAAAAGAAAATTAGTCGAAGAAAATATTTTTAATATATCATATGTTTATAATATTTAGATGACATTTAGACATGTTAAGATGACATTTTACAGATCACAAATATTTAAATCTTACATTTATATGTCATTGTAAGTAAACAGGATTTACAATTATTAAAACTGGACGCCTTGTGGCCTGATCAATGTGGTCCGCTATCATTCAAAATAATACTTCATGAAACGCCAGAATTTATACATTTTAAATAACGTTTACAAGTAGCTGGTTGTATCTCATGTGCTGGTGTGTCCTACTGCGAGGTTTGCTGCCTCCAACAAAGTATATTGACTGCTTTCCAACGATCAACGTACCGACAACTGCTTCCCGCGTCTGACAATCACGGAGGCAATTAGTTTTGCCTAACTTTGTAAGTCGAAGACGTTATACACCAGCCGCTACTAGCCAACTCAATTTCCTAGTATTATGTTGTCTTTAAGACTAAAGGCTTCGCAAGATGTAACAATAAAATATTATAGTTACTTTGCCAGCACGATAAACAGTTGATATTAACATATTTGAAAAGACAAATTAATAGTGGCTAAAGATCC
>DWOQ01000891.1:0-10121 GCA_018251115.1 Codatractus alcaeus | reverse complement strand
CTACTGACATCACTACCAAATTACAAATGAAAAGGATGGTAGAAGAATTGGAAAATGAAATAGGTAATTCTTTTCTTCTTTTTTAGTTTATTTTATAAATTTGTGTTCGCTCAGTGGTTATTATTAGACCATAATCATTACTGAAAATCTTAGGAAAATACCTATGTTTTCATAAGATTGTAGCGAAAATATTGACAAATAGAGTATTCTAAATAAGGGGTTCGACTCTACGTCGAAGATAATGAAATAAAATAATAGTAACTCGTCAAAAATATCTTAAAGATCGGACAAACTTAATAAATGTTAAATCATAGCACAATTCTTAAAGTCGAACATTTTAACTTATATCATTTATTACTATTTCTATTGTTATGATTTTAGGTGACTTGTATGTTATAATGAAAAACGCTGGTGTTTCTTCTCAAGAAACGAATGCTAAAAATCAATTAGAAAAAGACATCGAAGACCTTAGATCCAAAATGTCCAAGACTGAATCAGATTTCACAAACGAAAAGAATCGCTTACAAACAGAAATCGGGAAACTTAAGGATCTAAATACGAAGCTAGAAGCAGATAAATCATCTCTAAGCAGCAAAGTCAAATCACTTGAGGCTGATTCTGCTAAAGTCGCAAACGAGAGCAGATCTCTTATTGAAGAAAAGAAAAACTTAGAATCACAAATCGCCAAACTTAACGCGGACCTGAGTAAGTCTTTTATTTTGGCATATTCTAACTTTCTGAATATTAATTTATAGTTAAGTTATCATACTGACCTAATACCCGTTCGTATTATGTATTTGAATTTCATCCGTATGATTGATAAATGAATTATATCTTCTACACGTTTAATTTTTATCATGACAGAAAAATCTAGTACTCAACAAACAGCAATGGCCGACTGTATGAAAAAGATAGAAGATCTTAAAAAAGAAATGGACACTAAGGATAAAGAAATTGATAAACTTAAAAAACAAGTGGATACTTTGACCAAAACTGAGCAGGACAAAAGCAAACTAATTAAAGAAGTAAGTTCCATTTACAGTCATCTAATGAATCGTTACGTAACAAAGCTTTATTAACAGAAACCTAATCTGTATAAAATATGTATGTAATAATATCTAACAAAATAAATTTACTAGGTTGGAGATAAAACTAAAAAGATAGGTGAGCTGGAAAAGAAATTAAAAGAAACTGAAGAAAAGTGCAAGCGGACGGAGAGACTTTTATCTACACGCAAAGAAAAACTAACTAAACTAGAAAAAGAGGTGTGTATTTGAAAACGTTACAAAAACCCAACAATCTTAAAATATTTAAGTACCAAGCATCTACTGGCAAGTAAATTTAATTTAATAACACACGTGCATAATTGTCAAATAAATAGCTGTTCTTTTACATACTTTAAATATGAAAAGAACAGTATTATACTATTCAAATAATATTTATTTTAAATTCTTCATTAACGTTAGCTCTCAGAAGAGAAAGAACAAACTGAAGCGCTAGCCAATTCACATAAACGGATGTCGGTGGATTTCACGAATGAAAAAGATGAATTACAGTCGAAACTCTTTAAATCTGAAAGTAAAATTATTGCTTTGGAATCAGATTTAAAGGAGTTAAAGTCTGAATTCGATAGTAAAATTACAAATATGGAGTCAACAATAGCCGCTAAAGATATTCATATAAAACAACTGGTATTTATATAATACATTGCGTGGAACATATCCCTTGCATGTTCCCTTTATCTATGAAGATTACTAAGCGTGAACCTGTTTATTCTTTCATGTTTTTATATTATTGTATTATTTACCGTTGACTGGTAAGATAGTCCATGCATGGATTGCATAGGTGTTGCGTAACAGCGTATTTCCTATACCCACCTACTATTTAAATTTTGTAATACAATTAAGTTATGGGTCACTAAAAGTCGTAAGTAAAAAGTAAAGATGGGCTTTATTCAAAATCACAAATTCTATTGATTATTTTCTTACTATCCCTTTATTGAACTTAAAATACTTAAAATTATTTTATGCACGATTATCCTATTGTTGAATGTTATATTTATAAACATTCAATATTCTTATTTATTGATATAGGAGGACGCATTACGTGAAACGTCTAACCAAAAATATGATGAAGCAATATCGTCAGTTGAGATGGCCCAAATGAGGGATAAATGTGAAAAAATGACAAAAGATCTTCAGGATAAAATAAACGAACTAAATTCTGCTAAGCAAGAACTTAGTAAGGTTGAAAAAGAATATTCCAATTTAAAATCAGAGATAACGCAACTTAAATCCGATGCATCCAAACTAGAAATTGAGAAAAAAGACCTAGAAAGTAATTTACAAACAGAAAAAAAAGAATCCAGATATTGGGAAAGTAAAGCTTCTGAACTTGATACTGATTTACAAGTAAGTAAAAGTATTTACCAACCGTGCAATTATGTTGTCATATTATGTATATAGATTATAGTATACTTTATTTTACAACTTAATTATTTTATATATGAACGCAGGCGGAACGCAAAAAACTTGAGCGTATGAGGATAACGCATGATAAAGACATCAAAAACAAAGAGGCCGAGTTGGCTACATTAAAAGGAAAGCTTAAAGTATTAGAGCAGACATCTGGTGCAGGAACTAAACGATTAGCTGAACTTAAACAAGAATATGAAGAGTCGGTTAAAAGTGAGTGTTCATAAGAAAAACATAAATTCGTGAATGAAACTTAAGTCACGTTTATAACAATGAGGATAAAAAATATTAAAATATTTCAGAGTTGGAGCACTCACTGGCAGTCGAAAAAGCTGAATATGAGGAGTTGACTGGAAAGTACGAGATTTTAGAAGAAGAGCACGTCGTAACAAAAGCGCGACTAACTGTTGAAAAAGAACAAGCTCAAGGGTAAGTAATAAAGTTATAAGCGATATTTAACTCTAAGTGACAACTTACATTTATTCAAATTTTTACGAGTCTCAATCCTTTTCAGTGAACTAATACATGTCCAAAAAGAGCTTAATAAAACGCTAGCAGAATTGAAAGCTCACCAAGAAAACCTCAATACTCAGTCTTCAGCCTGGAATAAAGAAAAATCGGAGTTACAGGTAAGTAAATAAATACAACCATAAATATTGTATAAAAATAATTTAAAAAGATACTTAGGTATTTTCATTGTTATTTATTACGAAATAAAAAGTAAATATACATTTACGTTTAACATACGACATTTATTTATTATATTATCCATACTAGTTAAATTATCATTTATTGTTATTGATCTCCCGGTATGATATGAGCTCCGTCACACCCACGCGTCTCTTGTGTTGCAAGCGCCTGCAATGTCCATTTTATTAATTGTAGGATACACGCCGCAGTAACATGTATTGTGAGAAAATTTCGAATTTCAGAAGGAGATATCATCGCTGGAAGAGAGGTTATGTGGCGGTGGTTGGGAGGTAGAGCGCGCGCGCCTGACGGCACGCCTCGAGCAGCGCGAGCGCGAATACAAAGAAGTTGTGGACGCCCGCGGCGCACTTGAGCACCACCTCGATCTCACCAAGAAAGAGGTTGGACGACCCGCAGAAATCTGAATAATATTACTTCACTTATTTAATGATCCAATTATGCCAGAATCTGTTTTTACTTAACGTTGAAACTTTTGAAGTTTATTTTATATTTTCTATATGATTTATATTCAAAACCTTCACTTTTTACGTATCAGGCGAATTATATTGCAATTGCCTATACAATTAGTATTGATTTGGTAAACTTTTATAGGTTACGTACTTTTAACGTCCGAAATCCAGTATGTTAATTGTTAATTACTTAAAAAAATCCAGATACATCTTGATCTATATAAAAGGCAATGTGTTCTCACAGTTGGAAGAAGCCCGCCAGAAACTAGAAGATTATGAAAAGGTGAGCAAAGTACAACGCACGCTAACAGCAGATAACGCAGAGCTGGAGCGTGAATTGTCGGCATTGAATTCAAGACTTGAACAGGCGGATAAAGCGAGGAAAAATGAGGTCGCAGACACCAAGATGCGATATGAAGCACAGATGAACACTATGCGCGACGAATTAAAGTCACTTCATGTACAGGTAAAGTAAAAGTACTGTTGTATCTCATCAATGTTTTGTTTTCGGCCATATTCAGCCAAGAAATGTCTAACGCTAAAACCTTCGGCTTAGGCCAAAATGGACCAAAGTCTTGGCCGAAGCCAAAGGTTTCTTTGGATGAAATGATATGAATACGCTAGAGCGCAATAGAAATAGCGACATGCGAGGGGCAAGAGTCATACTGCTTCGTGAATGTGCACCGCCAGCCGGTACAAGTTAACAATTTGCAGGGTTATTTTAAACATCTCTTAAAGTTGCATATACACAAATAATGAACCTTTAATTTAAAACCATTATTATCGTTATATTATTCACTTTTCACCAATCTTGAACTAAATAAATATCTTAGTATTTTCAACCTTTGGCTACGGCCGAAAGTCGTAACTATAGTCGATAAATCGGCTAGTACGATGTAAAATGTTACTAAAAAAACTACATGTTTGTAATTTGATTTATCGATTTCCGAACACAGGTTTCCAGATTCAGAAGAGAACGCGACAATTACAAGCAAATGTTGGATGCTGCTCAGAAATCTCTTACTGAAGCAAAGAACGGAGATAAAAATGGAAGAGCAACGCGAAGCTCTATTTCTAGTGCAGACGAGGTCAGTTGTACTTTTCTAGTCAAAAAACGGCGTCTTTATGTAGCTCCAATTATCTGCAGAGCATTACAAATAAAAATAAAAACAAAGTGTAATACACTTTTCTTGTCTGTCTTAGGACGAATACCGATCTAAGGTGGCAGTACTGGAGCAGCAAAACGCTTGCCTTGAAGATGAATTGTGTGAAGCCAGGTTGCTGGCCTCCAAACTAAACACCGAGCTCGTCAGCGAGCGCTCGTCTGCCGAGGTTCGGCTAGCAGAAATGCAGTCCCGTCTGAATGAGGTAAGAGTCTTGACACACTTGACTTTCAGAATGTCGATATATTCATCTGGTGACGTATAAGCCAGATGGATCAGTTTTTGAATTGATACATAAGGAAAATAAATATTATATTTTCATAAAAAGCATTATTCATGTTGATACTTACCATTAAATCATACTGGACCACTAAGGGCGCGGCGGTTACCATTGCTGACAGGTAAGTGTGTGAATTGTGAACTATTTTTAAACCACCTTTTTAGCGGCTTTGTTCAGCGGATTATATTCAGGAAATAGGAATAAAATATTTTTATTTATTTTAACCTCTTTTTACAGCCGTCTGCATTGCAATTTAATTGCTGTAAAAGTTAATTAGGTTATTACGTATAATAAATTAAATATCATTTCAGTACGAAGAGGAGAGGTTGCTGTCATCCGGGCGGGCGCGAGTAGCGGGGCTGGCAACGCGCATGGAGCTGGCCTGGCACAAGGAGCGTGATGAACAGCAGCGGCTGTTGCAAGAGACCTCCACGCTCGCGCGAGATTTGCGACAAACACTCTTCGAGGTTATTATTAATATCTTTCGTTTTTTAGAAGGTGTACTCCTTTTATTACAAAAGCGTCAGCTACGTCCACTGCATTAAATATTATTGTGGATCTAACGCTCCTATAATCTAATCTAAACTGGCTAACTTAGTTTCTGTCTGATGCAATTGACTTACGGCAACAGTCCTATTGGACTTGGAAATAATCACAAAAGGCGGTGATAATTAATTTATGATGATATGTTATGAAATTTCTTTTGCCGATTCTTCTCCAAAACGAAACATCTTATAAAGTGATGGTAAATTATTGACGTTCTAAAAAAAATCTACACAGAATCTGTCTTGGATAAAAAAAACCTTGCCTGATTTATTACCCAGTAATATAATGTCTTGAACACTTTACCTACTTCTTTGCTACTTCAGTTATGTAAAAAACTTTCTAGTTTAATAAAATAACGAAGGAACGTATTTGTTAGGTAGTATTTTTTAAATTTTAATTTTTTTTAAAGGTTCAGTGTCATTTTACAGCATTATACTTTTTCCAGATGGAACGCGAAAGAGATAAGGAAAGGTTAGATATGAAGAGAAGAATAGATCAACTGAAGAGAACAACAGAAGAGGAAACTGAGGAAGCTAAGAAAAAGGTTAATTTCTCCTAAATTATGTTACTCCCATTTGCCTACTATAGACTTAAAAACAAAATTACATAAAAACTAAAAAGTCGCAATCTCGTTTCAAAACCGCGTTTGCATAACTGTGGTCAAAATGGCTAGTTCTTTTTCAAACCAACCGACGTCTCTCGTAAAAACATAATAGTTATTTATAAGTTTTTTTTTCTTTCGTTTCTTTTTCATGTTGTAAATAGTAATAGTAGTAGTGCATTTGTACAAGAATACCACGAATTTGAAATTATAGATTCATATCAATTTGTATATTATAATTACTTACTTACAAAATGATTGGTTATTATCCAGGTGACAGAACTGCAGTGCGACCTGTTGGAGTTGCGTGACGCGCACGCCAAACTGCGCACCGCCAACGAGAAGCTGCGGCGCGATAAGGAACGCCACGACCGCGACCGAGACCAGAACAAGCTACTGGTCGCCTCGCTCAAACGCGGGCAACAGGTTTGTATTCTTTAGACTGGGCTCGGTTTTTGAAGTGAAACTTTTTAGAATCGTAATTTGAACCTCGATGAAACGAAAATGCATCACGATAAAATTTGAATACATAACACAGTATTGTACGTTGTTCAATGTGAAAAACTGTACTTGAGTATGAAAAATGAGGAATTCGTATCGGGTATAAGGCTACGATAATTTCTTAAGGCACATTTAGAACAAATATGAAGGCGACGTTAAAACGCTGTTACATTAAAATGATATATTAACAGACTGAACAATTGTATATTAATGAATACATACATACATACATAGTTAATAAGAAATCCAATTCGTACGCAGGAGGACGATAAAGTGATCACTCAGCTGTTAGAAACAATCGATGATCTCATGAAGCAGAGTCCTGATCTGTTCCGAACTGATACGCCAGTCAAGCCTGAAAAGAGTTTGTTAACACCAACCCCACCACGACGTAACCGGGTAAGTCGTAAATTGAGAACATATATATAACATTTATGTCTTCAAGAGACCGTTGTGTAGAGGATTTTACAAAGTCTTTTTCCGTTGACTTACTGGAAAAATATGAAAAATACCTTGTCTCATCACTAGATTAAGAGGTACGGTAACGATAAAGGAAAACATTTGGAAGAAACCAAAGAAAAGAAAGGTTTTATATGAGGGATGTGAATAGTATGCTATTTCCGCAGTCATCCAAGTCCCGGTCGCGCTCGGCAACGCCGGAAAGCGCGGAAGGTGCACGAGCGAACGAGGCGGCGGCCACAGCGGCGAGGTTGCGGCGTCTCACAGACGAGCTGCGGGCCTCGCGTATCGCCGAGCGACAGCGCCGCCACCAGGCCAGCGCCAGGCGGTAACGTGCCATTCTATTTCTGTTGAAATGTATCATGTTCACGTTTCTTGGTATCAAGTGTATGTGGTCAAATATGTGTACTATTTTATATAGAGCAATTAGACGTAAATTACAATATGTTTACAGGGCGATGTCGACAGAGCCACGCGACACGATGTCGGTTTCGCCGGCGTCTCGGCCCGCCACGCGCACGCCCTCGCTCAACAAACGTTCCATATCTCTGGAGCAAACCACCAAAGAACAGGTACTTGAAAAGAATAGTCGATCGCCTTAAATATAAAAATCACCATACACCTTATGGCACAATAATCCAAAACCAACAAGGACAGGTTTTGTTGAAGTAGTTATAGCCTATTGGTTTTGAAACGCTCACGCAAGGATCCAGGCTTCAAATTCCAGGCTCGCACCTCCAATTTTCGAAATTATATGTATAAGAAATTAACTACCGCGTATTAAACGGCGAAGGAAAATATCGTGTCAAAACCTAGTTTGCACTTACGTTCTATTTTGTTCTATTAGAAAAGAAGTTCTTAAAGGTGTATGAAGTCATACCAATCCACACTTGATCAGTATTAAAACGATACAAAAAGAATTGTTGGTCCAAATTACTTTTATTTCCACCTTTTATAACAGTTTCGCATATTTTATCAGCACGCCATTGACATTCTTAAAAACAACACCAAGCGATTCTTCTGTCATCGATAGTTCCGTTCGGTATCGAAATGAGGCGAATGATCATCCCGATTACGAATGAGTTACAAGTAATGTAATCAATGTAATAGTAATAACTGTAACAGTAGATGGCTAAACACTCTCCTCCATCACGGCATAGTATACATAAGTATATATAGTAGTGAGACAGTATAATGTAAATAGTGAGAAAAATACATTTGTGGACCTCTCATCCGTTTCCAAATTCATTCTTTATTTTTTTAATAATCAATAATCAAGATATTATTCTCCACTGCTGCAATTAACGGACTTCTTACTGAGGTAATTTCTAGCTGGCAAAACAGCGTACTATAAAATAGGTTTGAATTTTTCACCTTTTAAGTGCAGCGTATCATATAATTATTTTTTGTATAAAGGGATCAATATGGAAATCGGTGGATGAAGGCAGCGTTTCGTCGATGCAGTCGCTAGACGGTGACGATGCTCGCTTATTCTTGCAACGGGACACCAGCCTCGACAGGTACGATATAATATAAAACAGTGAACATATATTAAGCAGCACCACCACAGCTCGCACCTATTTGTGCTTAATAACATCAGTGTTAACGATTGCCATTGTAAGAGAGGGAATTTTATACTAAGCATTGCAGCTTAGTTCTCAAGGGTAGCAACGCTTCTGTGGCCAACCACAAGTACCTCAATTTTATCTGGGGTTGAATAGTGAGGCCCATGGACGACAGTAGCAGTTTGCCGCTTCTATTTCATACAAAATATCTTTGCAACCTGACAATTTACTTTTTACATTTAATAATTATGGTTAGCTTTAAATGTAAATAAATTTTAAATTTGAAATAATATAATATTTATCTGTCAACAGTCGGTTATCCGGTGGTTCAGCGCAAAGTGACGTGTTGCCGACAGAAAAAAAGAAAAAGAAGAGTATATTTGGCAAATTGAAAAAGTTAACAAAATCACGTTCTATTGACGACCACGTCGATTCTGAAGTTGAATTTAGGCCCATAGGAACCGTTTCACAGGTACTATATAAACCATAATATAATCACGGTGAACAGAAATACTCTTCACAAACTGTTACCTTCTCATTATATGACGCGGTATAAATCCAGTAATAATAGAATAATGGCTTATATGTAAGAATTAATTTAATATTCCTATATTTGCATATTGAAAAATGTTCGTTACCAGCGTCGCCGATGTAAACATGAATTTACTACTTAAACTATCATGCCCTCGATCTCCTCACATCTGTGTAATTATGCCTGGACCAGTCACCATATAGGTGAATGAAAAATACTCATATACAAGGCAAAATATTTATAAGGAATTTATTTCACTCGTTCGTTGTTTACCTTGATTTGCATTTACTTTTATTTCTTTTTATAGGGATCGGACTCTGACATGAGCGCGGCGGGAAGTAAGCGAGATATTCGAGGGCGATTATCAGATATGTTCAGCAGAAAGGGACAAATGTCGCGAAGCAATAGGTAAGATTGTTAACTAATTTATTTGTTTTATTATCCAGTTTATGTCACCATTGTGAAAAATAAAAGCATATATTTAAAATAGATTTTTATTATGACATCGATTGTTATTCTTATAAACCAGTTATTTGCCAATAATTAGATCGAAAATAATTTTGTTAGTTTGTAGTTCAGTTATACCATCACACTGACTTTCAGACTTATAACGAAAGATAAAACTCTGTTTTGATTTAAAGATTAATGAGAGATATTAAAAAGCAGTTATAGCCTAGTGGTTGAACTTCGGCCTCTCAGTCGGGAGGTCCTGTGTTCAACCTCTGGCACGCAACTCTGATTTTTCGAAATTATGTGCGTATTAAAAATTAATTATCACTTACTGACCGGTGAAGGAGAACATCGGGAGGAAACCTACATGCCTAAGAGTTATTAGAAAGG
>DWOQ01000890.1:0-10124 GCA_018251115.1 Codatractus alcaeus | reverse complement strand
GATCGTTTCTACTGTAGTAGAAACGGCAAACGTACAATGCTTTTCTCCGAACTAGATTACTCTGAGTCAGCCGAGTAGGCGATTCATGCACAATGACCAATTATAATAAAACAGGAAGAGGCACTGGCTACTGGAATCAAGCCAAAGTGAATATCCGACTGCCGTAAACAATGTGAATAGCCTGATGAGTGAAATAAATTGGCTCATTTTCGATAAGTCTGCGGTCTTTGTTGCTCGGATCTAGATATGACGAACTAGGAATTGGAATAATGTGTTTTATGACTGGTCGTTTTTGTTACTTTGCCGGTGATACACGTTCAATCCTCTTTCAGGTAGATTTGACTTTTTGATATTTTTAAATTTAAAATACGACTGCAAATCGAGATAGATATGAAGAGAGGACAGTTTTTACAATCGCAGCCTCTTGCTAGGACATTTGTGACGTGGGTGCTATGGACAAAAAAAAAACAATACACAATCATCCAAACCCAGAAAAGAAATCTAATTCAATTTAGATGGCTGATCGGGGATCGCAGCTGGAACTCATAGCGTTTATAGTCTTAAATTATTACAAGTCAAAATATTTGTAGTACTTTAATACGGAACTTTCTCTCTTTAATAGCGAAAGAAACATAAGAAACCTTCATATTTAAGAAGTATACATAATACCACCTACTTTGAATCGATTAGCTTAGCTTAAAAATTGTAATAGTAATAATAACTGTCTGTTATAATAGCTAATTAGTTTTCAAAATTTCTCAAAAATCAATTTACTTAAAGTACAATTGATTGATTGATTTAATACTTATCGTAATATAAAAAAAATATTGTGTTTTAAAAACCAAAAGATAATATAATGAATTTATTTGGTTTGAAAAAATTTAAATATAGTCATGTGACTAACCCGAACCTATGTTGAAGAATTATATCCATCTAAGTATATTTGATTATCTAAGTGTACTCGTATTTAATGAAATGAATAATTCATGATTGTAATCATTCGTAATAATAATTAATAGTTTAATTAATTGCGTAAAAACTTTTTAATTAATTTTATAAACTAAATATATATTTGCTTCATGTAGTGATTTAATGTAATATTAATTTCTCATTTTATAAATATTATTTCTAATTAATAAATCATCGTATTGACTCCGTTAGTATGTATATATTAAAATTTATTATTTAATTGCCAATTCATGTTATGATTTTCTCATATTATGATAAAGTGTAACTGTATATCGGGTATTGTCATATAGTTAATTAATTTGTATTTCAATTAGTAATATGTCGATATATGTAACTTGTCATTTTCAATTCATTATATTAATTTCTTCGAAAATTTAATTTCTTAATTAGTTGCGATTGATATTATGTTCAAAATAGATCTGTAATAAGAAATAATGTGTCATCTTTAAATCAGTTTTCAATTTATTCATATAATTTAATAATATAAAACTCTGTTTGTATTATTGTGAAGTTTTTGTATGTGTGTGTATTACTTTGTATTTGTTATGTACATATGTGTGAATACATATTATTCTGTAAAGTACAATGGGACAAATTAAAGACTTTATTATAAATCTTCATGAATTTATTTTCATAGTGTATAAATAACGCCATATTACTGATAATAATATAGTATGATCACTTGTTTTGCTATTTACAATATTCATATGCTACAGCAGTCTTTAAAATTTTAATTATTAGTAATTCTATACACAGGATAACGAACAGGCAATAATTTCACTTACATAAAATTTGGTATAGCACTTACTAACTAATAATTACAATATTTACAGCGGGCTAAGTCTAATCTACATATTTACATAGTTGTGACTGGAAGTAGGCATATGCCTGTCTAGACTAGGTAAGCTTGCACGGCGTTGCCCGTGTCCACAAGTGGTGGAGGAGGTGGCCATTGCCGCATATCTCGTCGTCTGCCCGGCGCCATACCGTGCTCTAATGACGAGTAATCGGAGTCTATTGAGGAGTAAATGTGATCTGATATAGGCCGGCCGTCCGGCCCGTACGCCACTCCTTGCGTTTGACGCACAGCCGATGGCGACTGCCGTACCTCTGTACTATACTCTGGCGGAGCACTAGCCCCCTGTCCGGCACTTCCTAATACTGGCGATTTGTCAGGAAAGGGCACCGTCCGGTTTCCACCGTTAGGCACGGACGAGTCTAACGTATATGTATTTATATTCTTTCTATAACTGTGCGTTCGCGTCTTGTGGTTTGGATGCGACGCGTCTGGCATCATATACCTGAGACGCTCCCAAAATCGCTTCTGACCCCATCGTAACCGCGAACCCGTTTTGAGGTAGGGTCGCAAATCTGGGTCGCACATAGCATCAGCGACCACAGAACACTCTTCTATTAGGAC
The DNA here is from genome assembly GCA_018251115.1 of Codatractus alcaeus. NCBI lineage: Eukaryota > Metazoa > Arthropoda > Insecta > Lepidoptera > Hesperiidae > Codatractus > Codatractus alcaeus. The sequence goes on along the minus strand of DWOQ01000890.1, from coordinate 7,735 downwards.
TAATTTATAAATGCATCCCTTTAAAGCTTCGTGCAAACCTTGCCGGAATTCGTATCTTGACCACTCGGTCTGCATGAAGTTCCTCGTTAGAATCAATATTATTCGCTTAGACGCTTCCGCCGCTTCAACCACAGGCGGTGCGCATTGCATGTACTGTGTACCGTGGTGTGGAATGTCTCTATAATGGAGGCAAAGATGGTATGAAGGATTGCCATTTTCAAGCTCTGTCGCTAATGATTGCACAACAAACTCTTCGTCTTTCGGACTGTAGCAAACATACGCATCGTATAGTTTTTCGCTTTCTTCAAAGGCGCCGGCGAATGAAAAAACACGAATACCACAGTTGGTATAAAGCCACACTCTAAGTGAGTCTCTAAAAAGAAATAGTACGACAAGGGCCAATAAAATTAACATAAAGCCGGTGAGAGTCGAGACCATCATGGGAACATAGTTCGACACCAACATGTTTCCGATGACTGAATTATCAGCATAATAATCGCTGCAGGCAGTGCCGTTTAAATTGAGCTCTTTTTTCTGTGGCGGCTTCGCGTCTCCATTCCAACACCATACATCAGTAATGTCGATGATTTTTTGTGCGTTTTCAGCCAAATAAGCAGTCAATTCTTGTAAATACCGACATTTGCAAGACCACAGGTTATTTCCAAGCGACAGGGCCTTTAAGTTGGGATTATTATTGAAGCTCCATACGCCAAAGTCGACTAATCTGTTGCCATCCAGACGTAATATTTCTAATGATTTTAAGGAAAGGAATGATATGTTTGCGATATGGCTAATAAGATTATTTTGTAAAAACAGTTCCTTTAAACTATTTAGTTGTAAGAACTCATAGCCTTTCAATTCTTTTAATTTGTTATTTCCCAAATGAAGAATTTGTAAAGCGTTGAGGCCAGCAAAAGTTCTGTTTTGTATATTATCTACATTACTATTATTGACATACAAAGATCTCATTTTCTGTCTTCCAATAAATGCGTGATCTTGTAGTTCTTTTATATTATTTCCATCTAAGAATACCTCTGTTGCATCCATTGGTATTTTTTTAGGTATTTCCATAGAAGATTGCCCGGAACAGTCGACGACATTAGTGTTCCATAACGGGTCGTGATAGCAGGTACAATTTTGAGGACAGGTCATTTCGCAATCACAAGCATCGTAATCGCAGCAGTGACAAATTGCAAAACAATGAGTCTCATACTCACATAGAAAGTCCGATGTTTTGAGATTTGTTAAGGGCACATGTGTTCCGCTGCGTGTATTTGTCATTTTACACAAAACGTTTTCTAAGTCCATCACTCGCGGATACTGTCTCATAGCCGTCATATTATTTATAATTGGCAACCACTCCATAGTACAGTCACACTTAAATGGATTACCACCAATATAGAATTCGGGCAACGTTTTATTTACTAGCACAGTCGATAAACGTAAACTATTAAGTTCTAAATGTACAATTTCGTTAGCATACATATCCACTCGCGTCAAGTTCTTTTTATCGAAAAACGTATTCACATGAATATTATTTAAAAAGTTATTATTTATAAACAACAGTTCTACACTATTAGGAATTGCCATTGGAGATATTTCCACTATACGATTATGGCTAACGTCTAGTGTCTTTATATGGATTTCATCTTGCAACTTGTAATAGTTACCTAAGTGTTCAATAAAATTACCGTGCACGTCCAACCATTTTAAATTACTGGGCACAAACGCGTAATCGAACCACACTAGATGATTTTCCGATAGGTTAAGCCATAGGAGGCTTGCGAGCGTCGAAAAGACACCGTTGATATCTGACAAAAAATTCCCATCCAGCCTTATCGCTTCCAGCTGAGAATTACGACTGAATGTTCCACGTTCGATTGATTGAATCTTGTTCTTTGCAATATTAAGCACTTGCAAGCTTGGTAGATCCCAAAACATTCCGACGCTCAGGTTACCTATTTGGTTGTCAATTAGTCTTAATCCAGTTAATTGATTTAGATTTTTAAATGATCCGTTCCTAAAATCAGATATCTGGTTTTCTCCCAAATCGAGGGTTTTTAGAAAAGAAAGCTCCCACAGTGCATCGGGTACTTCCAGTAATTGGTTTGAACTCAAGTCTAATTCTTTTAAATCGGAACAGTTTTTGAATGCCTTTCGGTCTATATTCACAAGCAAATTGTTATTAAGAGTCAACTTGCTAAGAACAAACAGACCGTTAAATAGGTTTTCGTCAATTGTATGTAGACGATTCTCAGCCAAGTTTAATGTATGAAGATTATACAAAGGCAAGAAAGCGTTCTCTTCAATGTAACCAATTGAATTGTTCTTCAAATTCAGTATTTGTAGAAAGAATAAGTCTTTGAATGTCTTCCCATCAATTCTCGTCAAAGCATTATTAGATAAATCCAAAACTATTAACCGAATCAATCCCAGAAATGTTCCGTCATCAACATGATTGCTAGTAAGTTGATTACTTGACAAGTCTAAAACAATTAACTGTTCTAGTCGATGAAAAATTCCCCTTGCTAGTTCAAAAAGGGAGTTATCGTTAAGGTATATTTCTCTTAATTCTCTAGCATTAGCAAATAGTCCTTCGGGTAATGTTTGTAGACGGTTGTATGATATGTTTAAAATCCTCATTGAAACAAGTCCATTAAAAGCTTCACTTGATATGTCTGTAATGTTATTATGTTGCAGATATAAATATTGCAGACTTCTTAATTTTAATAATTCGGATTCTTCTGGTAGCGTTTTAATCTCATTATGACTTATATCCAAAGTATGTAGGTCTGATCCACATCCTTGCCCAAATCCAAGTTGACCAACTGTTCTTATTCTGTTTTGCGTTAAATTCAAAGCATTTAAATTTTCTAGCGAGCAAAATACGCCGGAAGGAACAAACTTGATGTTATTTTGAGCGAGATCTAAAGACTGCAGTTCCGACAATCCGTTGAATGCGTTCAAAGATATTTCCATGTTCTTGGTAGGACTCCATTCCGAGTTCTTCGAACGTAGCTTCAGCCTTTTTAATTTATTTAAGTCTTGAAATGTGTTATCTGGCACGTGGAGCAATTTACAATTGCTTATTGAGAGTTTCGAAAGACCCTCCACGGCGCTAAAGTAATGCGCTCGCAGAGAACTTTCAAACAGTAGCAGGTGATTACATTCAATGGCGAGGCGACTCGTATCTGATGTCACTGAGGCGATACTAGTCCCGTCTCCTTCAAGAGTCCGCACTTTACACAGCACATTGTTTTGGGAGTTCTTATCGGGGACCCGAACGCAGTTGTCCGAGCCGTAAGAACCCGCCGTCCAGCCGGCGTGCAGCAGCGCACAGAACACAGCCGCTACAGCATACATTATCACAGACATTTATTTCATTTCACTATAGAACGTCTCATAAACACTCCCCGTGGGTCGATATCACCATTTCCGAAACAAAGTCCGTAGCACACTCGAGCGCTGAAGAAAAACTTGTTAACATTTCACTTCACTAAGTCCGTTGTATAAAGTTTTTATAGTCCTTAAAAAATTGTGCGTAAATCTGTATTCAGTCATAGATCGACGTCGATCATTTGACAATTTTGTGTTATTAAATATTTATTGCGTGTATTAGAGAGAGCGGCACGATGTGTGACGCGACCTCTCCGCGGCGCGGTTTCGTTGCGACTGTCAAGCGTAGAGCTTGACTCGTGGAAGTGGAAGTGGGGACGCGCAACTTTGTCCCCCTCCGCCCGCGACCCCAAAGCTCGAAACTTGTAAGAAATGTATCGCGCAGAGCCATCTATTGACAAGTAGCATACACGTTTAAACAATACAAACTTTCTAAGGCGCTATTGTTTATTGTCCTTTTACTTGTTTTTGTTTACTCAATCTATTGAGTACTTTTTGCGACGTTACATTTTTCAACTTAAAGTTATGTTTTTAATCTTTCAGAGCGCAATATTTATGGTGATTATAGCGGGTTCTTAGTTCAAAACATGTTTGAAGGAGACGAAAATAAGCGTATAATATACATGTGATAACATAATTGCAATAGTTAAAATACATTTTAAGACATATTTGCAATTTTGTAATAAATATCAAATTATAACTATATAATAAAATTACATATTATAACTTATAATATAAAGTCCAATTGATTTAATATAATAATTTAAACAAAAATAGTCTAAATATTTATTTCAAATTATCTGCTTTTAAATTGAATGCATAAAATTTAAAAATTACAACACTTACAGGAAAATCATAATAATTCCAAATATGATAACTCTATAAATAAAGAGCATTGTCTTATCTAAAAGAATATTATTTGACCCACAAAGACGTTACTAACCTGTTAAAATGTTTATTGATTTCATGTCAACCCTTAAAACCTTTGACCACCCGCGTGGCTGTGCGGTTACCACACCGGTCTGACACGCAGCGGGTTCCGGGTTCGATCCCCGGCCAGTCATAAATTTAAGTGATGAATTTAGATTTCTGTTCTGGTTCTGGGTATTTGTGTACATGGCGCCCACGACACAGGGAATCCTAGTGGGGGGCTACGAGTGCAGAAAGCGTCTTTAAAAATTTTATCCGAACATACATATGTCTAACTAAATTGTTATGATAAAACGTTATAAGTAAAAATAATTTTAAATTAAAGCCATAGATTCTAAGACACTTTGTTTATTACAAATTATTATCTACCAAAAGACTTACCACAAGTCTTTAGAAATATCTCAGGCGTATACATACATATTTTCACGATGTTATATTCACCATTACATATTTAAATGGAATAGATATAGGAGTATAGTCTTGTTAAGCAGTAATAGTAGTTTAAAATTAAATCTCCGATACTAGGGTCCGAGGTTCGAATTCCTGACACGCATCCAACATTTTTCGAAAGTTATGTGGCTAATTAGATATGAATAATCAATTGCTAAAACGTTAAAATAATAAAGGAAAACATCGTGAGAATATCTTACGTATCTGAGAGTTGTATAAAAAAAATCGCAAGGATATTTGAAGTCTTCCAATCAGTACTAGGCCAGCGTGTTGGGTTTATGGCCTAAATTCATTTGATTCAGAGAGAAGTCCCCTGCCCAGATGGACAATTAATGATGAATTGATAATGAAACGGAACATTAGATTGTATAAATAAATTTATACTGCAAAATTGGTATAACCTGGTAACTGGTATGAGTAGAACCCTTCGTGCATCGACTTCAAAGACACTACCGCCATACCTATTATTGCATAACATCAATGGTAACCGCTGATATGTTCTGGTTTGAAGGATCTGGTGTCGGAGGGACATTTATATGAGGCGTTCTTTACTTATTAAGGGTAGCAACTTCTCTATGGCGGACCATACTATGAGCGAAACGATTTGGGGTCAACCACTGACGATGCACGGCCGCTTATCATCAGATCATCATCTTCTTCTTTTAGGGGTTATTTCTAACCACTGAAGGTTGGTAATAGGTTTGTTTAAGTGGTCCCTATTATTTGCTCTCCGAACTAACACGGATCATCATAAGAAGTAAATGAAACAAGAAATAAAAAAAAAAACAATACTATACAAAGCACTGGTGAATTTGGGTAAAATTTACCAGATGATAGCAGCATAGCGTCTTTGGATGGCTCTGCCAATTCCTTAAGCGATATGCATGCCGGGTCTGGAGTCACTTGAGACGTCGACTACGCGAGTAGAAAATGTCTAAATGTTGCTACGCCAAAAATTTAAGCTTTTATCAGCTGAATTATTGAACAACTCAGTGAAAAAATATTCATAGGCACTAAGCCCAGCGGGAAAAATGGAAAAGTCTTGTTCGAGACGTCCTATGATGTTTTATTTGTTGGCTTAACTATTTTATGTCTAGCGTTTTGTATACTGTACTTGCTAGACTGACATATATATGTAAATGAGTGTATTGTATTCATATATCACATATATAATATATGTGTATGTATAATACATATTTGTTACGTCAGAACTCCGTAGTTTATAAACAGATATGTTCGATAATGTTGTCCTTGGAAAGAGGTGTTTTCGAGGGAGTCCCATTTTAATTAAATTGACCTAAATACTTGGATTCATAGATGCAGAAGGAACTTCTCAAACTGTTATACGAGATGTATAGTGATTGAGATATTGGTAGTATTATGACAATCCAATAGTAGGTAGGCATCTAACTATAGGCAAGGACGTTCTGGACTTAAAACTTATTTGCGAACCAAAGTAAACGTTAACAAAACATGTAAATCTACCTAATGAAGTCGGTTTATTGAGTTTTAAGCGATATATAGATTATTGTTTCAAATATTTGGACGATTTTTAGTAGGATAACGTCCGCTGGGTTTGCTAGTGAATAATTGAACGTATATTACTACTGTTCTGTATACATAGTGAAATATGTATGATGTAAATAGAAGTAAAATACCGTAGAGATAATATTGTAAAGTGAGTATACCAAGTATGCACACGGGGGAATACTTGTTCCAGATATTATGAAACCGCTTTAACGTAGTTTTTGTTCCACTTTCAGTTTGTATATAACTTCGTTTAATTTTAAATAATATAATACTTACCTTTACGTAAATTAAACGATTGTACAAAAATATTGTCTGTAATCATGAAATGTAAACTTTTTTACAGCATCTGCTTAAAAAAATATAATTCGTTATGCACATACGTTGATAAAAGAAAATCCGCCGAATAATGCAATAAAATAAAAAGACGCTTTCTACAATCATAGACATATATAGCCATGGGCATACACAAAGAAGACACACAAACACCCAGACTTTATATTTCTTCACTTATATTTCTGGCTGTCCGGGGATCGAACCCCGAACCCTCTGCGTGTCAGACCGGTATGCGTCATCGTCATACAAATCATAATTAAATTCATACCGATTTATTTTAATAAGCAATCATTATCATCAACCGTTTCTACCCCACTGCTGGGCACAAGTCTTCTCTCAGAGTGAGAAGGATTTAGGCCATACTCCACCATGCTGACCAATTGCGGATTGTTAGGCTTCTCACAATTCTTAATTTTAATTATTTTATTTTACTGAATTCTCAGGCGTGTAGTCAGTTTCCTTATGTTTTTCTTCCCTTTTAAGCAAGTGATAATTATATCTAATAAGCAATAATTATTTTGATTCGCTGGTTTCTCTTAAATTCTTAGTAAATTCCATTCAACATTAAAGTATATAATTATACCTATGTTACACTTTAAAGTAAGACGAATTCTAGCAGCGAATTGCTGCTAAAACTCGCCTGCGGTAACACGAGACAGTTTCGACCGCCCGCATTTGCGGTCGGACGAGGAACGTTCAGTACTACGTAGGTAACTGACAGTCCTCTCAATACGTCCTGAAATAAATATACATCGTATGTACTGAGTATACCTGGTTTCTCTTATTTTGATAAAATAATAATCTCCTATGCTAAAGGTATATTTTTGTTTATCATTTTTTTATAACTCACAATTGTACTTTGTTATTTATCATTTTTATATGACCAGCAGTTGCTGCGCTAACGGTACAATAGCAGCTTCGGTATAGACTCTTACGGTAAGATATTGATCACTACTACAATTATTTATTTGACTTAAAGAAATTAAGGGTTCAAAAATATAGATATGATATCATGAAAGTAAAACCGACTTATGGCAAGTACGACAACATTTCATGATATCATATCTATATTTTTGAACCCTTAATTTCTTTAAGT
>DWOQ01000889.1:0-10126 GCA_018251115.1 Codatractus alcaeus | reverse complement strand
ACGCCTCTCCAAACCGAAACACAAAAATTGCTTCACGGAGGATTATGAGGGTGACGGTGGTACCTCCCCGGTCGAACCAAACAAGTTCTACCACCTTCCACCTTGTATCATATACTTTAGAAAATCTTATAAGCCATTTACTTCTTTTTCATTTTTTTATGTGCGTATTCGATTCGAAAGGAACATAATAAGACTTTTAGGTGTGTCTATATATGCATTGTTCCTCCTATTATTTATTTAATTGTGGTAAAATTCATCAAAAATGTCAAAAATAAGACAAATTTTCATCAAGATGTTAGAACAGTTTTCACCGATAAAATAATAACGATAATTTTCATCAAGATTTTGGAACAATTTTCAACGATAAAATAATAACGATAGTTTCATCAAGCTCTTGGAACAATTTTCACAAATAACAATAGATGTTAAGTTGTTGCGCTGATCGCAGAAATCTCTTCCTAGAAACTATAACAATTTCATGCTAAAATCGGCTCAAGTTTTTGGTCGCTTTGTACTAGGGTGGCCCTTGAGATATTATTAATTTGTAAACTTAGTGAGAACAAACTCATAGCCATAAATCTGTCAACCGAACTATAATCCCGACTTAGCTTACAAATTGAATTTGGAAATTTTGCTTTGTTATGTAAAAGCTTTTTTCATTTAATAAAACTCTGTCGATTGTATTGTCGCCCATGGGCCTCTTTAAGTCTGCCTGAGGTCTGTCATAGACGCATTGCTGCTCCTAATGAGATATGTTGCTTCCTGTTCGTTCGTTCGTTCGTTTCAAATCCGAACTCAACTGTTCGCATCACTATGTGAGGTAAGAGAAACTTGTAAAAGTAAATTTTACTATAATATTTTCTATCTATCGCGCTAAAGAAGTTTACCTAAAACAGATATGTATTAAATAGTATGATTGCCTGTTTAATATTGCTCTTTTTGCGACTGGTCGCAATTTAATTCTTTGTTGACCATGAAAGTCGATAAGATGGTAAAATTGGTATTTAGAATCAATTTTAGTATGAAGTAATTAATTTGTAACAGACGAAACAAAACGGAAGTTCTACATTTTAAGGTGGTTCTTTAGTCTGTATGTATTTTTTATGTATATGTACCGATATTTTCATAAATTGTGTACCAATTTTGATGCTTTTTACACCATAGAGTATGATTTAAGGACGGTGTTATAAAATATGAACATACTTTTTTAATAATCTAAAAATGTTTTATTCACTTTAAACTGTAGGTATGGCGATAAATATCATATGTTTTCCACTTTCATCTTAGCGTGGTAATTGTACCTGTTCTAATATGAATGCCGTAATCACAATTAGGCATTAACTAATTGTCTATTAGATGCATAATTTTATTATTAAATTATTCAATTTTATTATTAAATTAATCATTCAGTTTATATAATTTCAGTATATATAAGTTGCAGATTTTCTTGACTTGAAGTAACATCTGGCAAAGGATTACATTTGTTACGAGCCAAGTTCGTAACAAGTAGTGTTACCAAGAGGCAGAAAGTTATTATTTAGTTCCAGTAACTGACGACAGAACCGCCGCACCTAGTAAAATAACGATAAATCTGTCAATAAACGTAAATGGCTGATCCGGGCTACAAATTGGAAATTATACACTTGCATCACTTTTGCGCTCGGCCGGCCTTTTGTCTTGTAAAAGGAAAATCATCTAAATTTATCGATATTCGTTGGGGTTTTTATTGTCAGTGGTTAGTATCTCTTGTAGCGCTTGAAGGACGCTAATACTACTAAATAAACAATAGAACACATTGTGAACTCGATTTTTTTTTCTTAAATATCTCTGAAAAGTGCACGAAACGAAACAGATTAAGTAAAGAAATATTTAATGGAATTCATGGGCATAAACATAGAATGAAATCTCCATGATATCTATCCCCGAATAATATATTATACTATTTAGTCGCATCTAGCCATGAATTATGTCTTCGTATCATACTTCTGAAACGGCCATACGTGAGTTGTCAACTCACTCGTCTCCTACATTTATACTTATATAATTTGTAGATATAAATGGACCAAGTCTGCTATTTCACATAATGTTCAACGGATGGGTGGTGCGTCTGTTTATTAGTCTCTTTTATTTCTGCTGTATGAAACTGCAAGCTATATGCATTTAAATATTTAATTTTTCAAACATGAATAATTTTTGAAGAATTAATAAGTTATCTTACTTGTTGTATTAGCGTTTGAAGTAAAATCTACGTTTCGTGTATTGATATGTTCATGCATTTGTTCATGCATGAATATCAAGATATTCCAGAAGAGGTCAAAGTATCCATGCATGCTCAAGTAATGAATTCTAATGCGTTTGTCAACACAAAATTGTTTTTACTTTAAGCTTTATATAACTAATTGAGCAAATTTAGATATTACCATTTAGGGTTTCTATGTATATGATACTTTAAAATTGTATATTGATGCATTGCTTATATCAATAATCATTGCAAGTACACAAAAATTACGGAATTATATTGGGCTTCTCGCTTCCCCTGTAAAAAACGTAGAGTTGTCATTCTGGCATTATATTCTCTATGGACAAAAGTACAACATCTGCAAGTTATAAATAACAAAGTAAAAAATATATTCATGTAATATCTAGACATATATTATGATTATTGAAACAACCAATACCTTCGAGTTATAAATTTAAAAAATACAAAAAAATTATTTACTAAGTGCAGTCACATCTAGTCATAAGATGCCTTATGTCTGTTTCCATATCGTAAATCCCGCGCGGCCATACGCGAGCTGTCAACTCACCAGACGGCACGGATATAGATCTAATGGCCGATGTCTGCCCTACAAATGTATTCGAGTGGCATGTTTGTTTCTAATAGTCTGCATTGACTTCTCTTTACTTCTCTGATACATCCCATACTTGACGCAAACATAATTAGAATTAATTTATTTGAAACACCAAATGAGCCTTTTAAATGTCAATAGTATAGTTAATATAGTCTGTGTAAATTTGGGGACGAAAACAAAATTAGTTGATGAAAATGTTTAGCTGTTTGCCGCGCAAATTTAATTTATACGCAATAGCGCAAAGGGATTATCACATTCGGTATTAATCAGTTATATCAAATAATATTTCGGTCTTTTATTTGATTTTAGGTTTTTTTTAATTGATTTAAGTAGAATAATGTTTTTTTTTTTGAGTCAGTAATAGTATTTTATTGCGCCTTGTGTAGTATTACATTATATTGGGTTGTATAATTATGTTATTTGGGCCGCGTCTGGCATCTTTTTAATCTATGATGAATGGTCATTGCGCGGGAAAATAAATTGAAACATCAATGAATATTTTTATTATCTATTTTCTATTGATCTATTGGAAAATATCAATTTATTACGCACATCACAGCACAATTTGAGGGTATTGAACATAATTTATACATAGTTTATTTTCAATATTATTAAAATTGACTTAGTTGAGCTGTTGAGCTGTTACACTTTACTTGTAATATTGTAATAATATAGTATCTAATAAAATTAAACTGCAGTAAAGGCATTACTACAAATATACTAGTAGTAGTGGTACTTCAATAGTTGACACAACCTTCAAACTTACGACCAACGTTTGAACCAACCAAAATGTCAACACATGATTTAAAAACTATTTATAATGCATTAATAACACAATAGTTCACTTATATGAACGATCTAAATTATTCGGGAATTGGGTGTGAAACATTCCTGTTATATTTACGTTTATTTTTTTAATATCAATGATAGCACTATAAGTATTGTTTAACATGGCAAAATTGTTTTCACCGGAATTTGTTAAAACTGGAATTGGTTCGAAAATCAACATACTCGGGTCGGGATTCATACGATGCTGTATTGCGATTGGATACAACACGACACCACACTGTATCCCTATATGTATTTAATTTGATTTATGATGTTCATACCGCCATCAATCGGACGCCAGAGTTTCGACTGTTTGCAGTGGGTGCACCAAAATAAGGTGCATTCTCTACCCAGGACGCACAGACGCGTCGAACAACAAAAAGTATGGGTCGGGCAGCGGAAGTGTTAAAATTTGGGGCTTAAGTTGTTACATTATGTTAGATAGAATTAACTCACAATGTAACATACATGGATTTTCTTACGATATTTTCCTTCATCATAATAGTAAGTGATATTTTCTAATAAACACATAATCCCGGAAAATAAAACGCCTTTAAGAGATAGAAATTTCTAAAAGACCGAAGCTTCCAGTCTATAAGAGAAGAATATTAAATCTATCACTACTTAACTTCTTTAGGTACAGAATACAGATGTTCAATGTCCGGAATAACACTTAACAAGTGTATTCCCATACCTACATATAAATTTCGTAAAAAATAAAGCTCAAATTTTATACATATCAGTGCAAATTAAATGGAGCTTTTAAGCTAGGTTCTCCATTGACTGATTCTACGCTGTACGGCGGTCGACTATTCAGAGTATTTCAGAGAGCAGTTCAGCACAATTAATAGATGTGGTACTGAAAAGTAGCGGCCGCCGGGATCGATACGTGCCCGTCTACCGAACAGCTGACTGCATCACTCGTATAAAGGAAGTACATACATTAAGTGTACCTCAAGTATATATAGATTATATATTAACACGTGGAACAATAACTTTTAATTCCTTCTCAATTATTGCGTGCACGTAGCAGTTTGAGATTTGGCATAGTTTTATAGAGAAAAGGTGCGTACGCTAAATTTTATATAATTTCCTGTAACTCTTTTAATGTGTCATTGGCCACAAGTCTTTTGCCACAATAAGGAAGGCCTAGAGTGTACACCATGCTGGTCCACTGCAGATGTGTAGGTTAGTAGCGAAACCATGTCGTATGTTTTAAATCGGCCCTAAAGCCTCCGACAAGGTTTGACGACTGTTATCCTGTGGTAACAACCAGGACTGACGGCTTAGCATGCCTTTCTAAGCATGGAACATGAAATTTTGCCCCTAGCGGTCACCCATCCAACTACCGACCGCGACTGACGTTGCTTAACTTTGTAGATCAATTGAAATATACACAAGCCGCGGAGCTATGCGCTATAGGGTTCAATGCGCGAGAGTAGAGTCAAACAACCATTCGCTTTGGGTTACAGTTTATTAGTACATAAAATATAAGTATTGCACAACTACAATAGACATATAAAAACATCTCAATTAGTCTTACTCCATAGTGCCCATCAAAATTTTATACAATATTTTAAAAATATATGTTAAATTGAATACAACCATTTTTATTTTCGTACTGTCAATGTCAAGTCTATGGTCAAATGAGGCATAGAGTTTCCCGCTAATTTTCAAATGTCAGATTGCCCAAATGAGTTTTTTGACACAAGAACCTCAATAGCGTTTAAAACATAAAAATAATTAATTACGGTAGAGTTTCGACCGCCCACTGAACCCCAAATATACATTAAGACTCATTAAGTGTTCCTAATGTGTTCACTAAGTGTTTTTGTCTAATTATAGCAGTGTAATACTGTTTTTTGTTTTTGTTTTTGTTTTTGAGGCACATTTGAACAAAATATTTGGACTTATTTATTAGGGGTAGCAACGCGCTTTTAGCTTAGCTCAGGATGATTACATTTTTAAAAGAGCATTAGCGGTAATTAATTAAAAAGTATATTACATGTTAGTTCGATATTTCTATAATAATCACTTAAATTCAGTATTTTCTTAAATGGCATATTTGTACAATCGCATAATCTTATAAAACATCCGTCTCCCTAAGCTTTTCCAGCAAGAATTCCTTTTTTTTTAATGCATTACACATATACGACCAGAATAATATTTCAAGAGCAAGGTTTTAAGCTGTTTTTACTTAATTTTTAAAATATTTATTTTCTTTTAAGTTGTAATAAAATAACATCAATGATTGATTATTTTGTAACTAACACTTGAAATCTAAAAATAAATTGCAAAATGTTTAAGAGTATCATAAGTGAAAATCACAGAATTCACAGATTAAAAACCAAACACTAGGCATAGACACGTACTCGCGACAATATTTTTTCCACTTTCCTTCCAAAGTTTGCTTTTAATTTATGGCCAGACGGTTTGAATTGAAACATTCGAGGTTGGACGTCTGGACCAGATGAATGGAGGAGATGAAATCCGAGCGTGTTATTGAAACGACTCATTTACATTTTCGCGATCATTTCCGTTCGGATGTCGCTTGTTTCGTCAATATTGTGAATAGAAGGATTCTTTGTCCAAAAAAAGAAAGGAAATTAAAATTAATAATACTTAAAATAAAATAATTCAAAACACTTTTTTGTTACTACTTAAGTATGGGTCTCTTTATCACTCTCTAAAACTATAAACATTATATACATATATATATTTTGTTGGTGGGGTGAAGTCTATAATTTACTATTTTCAAAATTGTTTTCCATGACAATGTAACCTACCCTGTCTATAACGAAAAATAATAGTTTTTTCAATGTATAATTTACGAGTGGACTATTATCTATAACTTGTCTAGATAAACTTTAAAATCCTATATGGCGGTATTCCACCTCTCCTTTTTCCGTTATAACGAGTGAGCAATAAACATAAAACAGCCTTTTTAAATTATAATGTTTAAATCAACAAATTATATTACATATATACAGTATTAGTCGATTATGAAACTTATGAAATTATTCGAAACTTCCAACATAGAAAATCATTAATAATTACCAGAAAATAATCAAACTTACAAACGTGTCTAACAAAGGCTTGAATTTGCTGTAACTTCCAATTCCCACACAATCTCAATATTTGTTATCACTTAACACCTCCACACTTGCACTCTAATGTCAGAGTGTATGAATAGGGAACACCAATCTGCTTAATGGACGTGTTCCCCCACGATAGCTCACTTGGATTAAAAAGGCAAACATATTGAGGTTAGATTTCAACTCAGTGTTCATAAGTAATGTTTTTTTCGCTGTTGCTGGTGGAGTCAAAGGCTTTTACAACTTCATCGGGGATGATTTCGACAACGAACGAACTACAATAGGGATAGAGGCTGAAGATTAGATGTTGAAGGAGTGGATGATACGCTTGACCTCAGCTGTAGTTGCAATCAGGAAATACCTGCTTTTCTAAACGGACTTGCAGCTGATCTGATTGCACCCCAGTAAGGTCTCAGTTTAGGCCAATCGCAAATGTAGAGAGCTTGTACGTAAATATTATAAAAATCATTTTCATTGACCTCAAGCTTATATGATGGCCAAAATTATAGTCACGCTGGATTTCCGGTTAGAGATTACTGTTTCTTTAAGACACATGAAAGTCCCAACAAAATTGATTCAGCGGCTTATGATCAGAATAGCCTATAGATAAAACACAAACGAAAATGTAAAAACAACGCGTCTTTAGACCATATAGATTATTTTACAATCAGATCAGTGAGAACCATTATTTTTTAAATATTTTCTTTAATTTTGATCTGTCAACCCCAATTTATATTTAGATAACATCACCGTCGAAATTTGTCCCAATTATAACCGTAAACGAATGAAATATAATCGTGACAAAATTAATTAAAAGAGTGAAGTATTTGTCTTAATGAAAATGTCGTGGAAAATATTTGAGTTATTTAAATAAATTAGAGAAAGTGTGATCAATCTTAAATTTATGGCCGGTTTAATTGGCAGTCGGAGGATCCCAGTTTATGTAACAACGGACGATAAAATATTATTGCTATCGAGATAACGAAATTAATATTTATTGTGGAGATATGCGGGCTTGCTGTAGATTATAATAAATGGTGGCAGCGAAATATAATATTTATTTATCATATATTCACCATAATCTTTGTTTTTAAATTTCATATTTACAAACCAATATTTGTTTATCAAACTTAAGATTTGCTGCCATACATTTTTGTTTATTAAACTTGATATGTACAACAAATTTTTTTTTGTTTTATAAACTTGATATTCACTACAATACATTTTTGATTATTAAATTTCAAAGTGACGACACCGCATTTTTTTATAATAATGTATAATCAACTCAATACAACTTTTGATTATAGTTAATATTTGCCATAATACAGTTTTTATTATAAACTCACATCGAGGGCGGCATAATCGCATTAGCGACAAAGCCCTTTGTAAAAGAAAAAAAAATCTCGATATTTGCCAAATAAAACAACATTGTAATCTAGTCATGAATCTCTCACATTTTATTTTAGTTCGTGAATTGTTTGTGGCTCTCATTAATAAATATTTATTAAATTTAATATAAATTTATTACAAATAAGCTTTAATGTCCCATACTTGGCCAGCACGGTGGACTGTAGCCTACAACTCTTTTGTTATCAAAACAATATCCATGCATAAGGCACAATACTCTATTCTTTATAGAACGAGCTCTATATAGAACACTATAATACTGTCAAGTTCCCATGGACCCCTTAGATAGATGAGTTACCGCCCCCGCTATTGTATAGTCCTTTATCATGAAGACACTTTTCTTGATTAGAACAGACGACACCGACGTCTAGTTCGCTAATTACTTAATTACGTTGGTTGCATGATCAGAAAATAGCTGTTGCAAACACTAGACTCGCCCGCGGTTCTGTCCATATATCATCATCGACGATTTCTATCCCACTGCTGGGCAAAGGTCTCCTCTTAGTGTGAGAAGGATTTAGGCTATAGTACACCACGCTGGCCAAGTGCGGATTGGTAGACCTTTAAGAACGTGATAATTAATAACTAATATCATATTTCTAATAATCAGAGGTGCGTGCCTGAGTTTGAACCCAGGACCTCCCGATTGAAAGGCCGAATTGTTAACCACTAGCCTAGTGGTTAAAAGTCACTGCTTCCATACATATTCTTCCTCAATTTTGATTTCGCAATGTGCTAGAAGTTAGATGTTAATCATAATATATATTTTTTGTTGGGGATTTATACATCATTCACAAAACTGATATGCCTTACATTCGAATCTGGAATATTTGATTTTTTTTCGTTATATTAATATCTGGAATGTGTTCTTTTTTTTTATTTTCTAGTTGCTGTTGGCCATAGTGGCCTTGACAGCTTCACTGGGTTCTTTAAGGCGAACCCCTGGCCTACCTGGGGCGAGCCCTAGCTTAAGGTCTGGTACCGAAAAGTGATAATCAGTTTAAAATCGTCAAACGGTTATTTACATTTTGTAAATACTTTACATTAGCAATTAGTCAATAAATTACCAATCGTAAATTAGCTACACAAGTTTGTAAACCTATTCATAATTGTCTAGTCCCAAACGCAAAGTTTTCTTAGAAACGCACATTTATTTAAAAACATTTATTTTAAAGAATAACTACGTATTTAAATCATTCAATTAAAAAGTAGGATGTTGTATTTCGAACAAGCCCCGACAATTATACTCATAATAAAATAAAAAACGAAGTTACGGAACCCTGAAAAACTCCGCAGTGGAAGCTTTCAAAGCTTCGTAAATACGGATGTAGAGAACCGCATAAAAGTTTTCGGTTTGAGGTTTCGAGTGGTGCAATCCAGCCGTATTCGGTTTTGCCGTTCCGAAACCGCCCTTCATATCTCATTTAACAGGATTTTAATGCGTATTTAAGCAGGTATAAATTGTTCAAATATAAATGCGTACTTATTTGTACTAGTGGTCCAGAAGGCGGTCGAAATTCGACCGTAAGTTACATTTTTTAAAATTTGAACATTATTGACATTCTTTTGACAAAGTTTCAAAGTGTCAAAGTTTTGTCAAAAGGGTTTTTACAGACAATCTCTGTTTGGCAACTGTCATTGTACGAATGTAAATAATGATATATGTATGTGAGTCAAATGCATAGTAGTGTGTCATGTTTTATTTATTGATTTAATGTACTTTATAAGCATAATTATTGAAAAATATTAGCGTTCTGCACGTCTCCTACATATAAACTGCAAGTATGGCAAATTTAATACTCCTCCGTCCGCGCAATTTTTGTAAAAAGAGGTCCAAAGTTTTTGCTTCCCGTATCGTATTGCGATTTAATTATTTAAAGGAAGTATAATCGGTATTTTGTAACCAGAATAGCTTGACCTCTCTATACCATGTGGCATTATATA
>DWOQ01000888.1:0-10131 GCA_018251115.1 Codatractus alcaeus | reverse complement strand
ATACAGCTTGGAATATGCAATTTGTACTTATTTAGATTGCGTCTTAAACACACAGTTTTGTACTCCGAGTCTAGTTTGAAGTACTGATATTTTTTTATAAAAATGCTAGCTGCTTAACTGTGCATGCAAGGCAGAATTAAGACATCAAGTGTCCTGAAGAAACGTCTATAACTATCGAATAGTTCTTTATTAATAGTTATAAATTATTAAAGATATACGCACTCTACAAAATTTGTAGAGTGCGTAACTGCGTACTCCTCGTACTCTGTGTACTCTAATTATGTAGGTACTATAATTCACTCATCTTCACTTTTTTGATATATACAGACCGCATGCACCCGGAGTTGATACCGTACCTCACCGTGGCGACCTTGATAAGCTTAATATTAACAAAACGCAAGTGCAACAATAATGATATAATTGACAACAAATTTCAAATATCATTAATTACTAGATATTAGAAATAAAAATGGGACGGTGGCATTTATTTCGAAAGAACAGTTTTAATACTCATATCGTACATCCCCGTTTATCACCTAAAGGCTATGCCATACCTATGTCCTACGCCAGTCCTGCCAGGCGAGGCCACTCGGAGAACGCTAGACCATATTTCCACGCTGTTCTACTGAGGATTGCAATCATAACATAAATGTACAGATTACTTATCATAAGTACTTAGAGTTTTAGTACTTTCAATTACTTAAAATGGAAATTTAGAAATGTAACTATGTATATAATAAATTAAATTAGTAATAACAATAATGTGTCTCAATAGTCATACTATAAATGTAGACTACATATTGTAGTGTATTTTCATTAAAGTGTCATAATTTGTTTTTTTTTTTTAAAGAAATGTAAGATAAATATTTTTGGATATTTAAATATTCCTTTAAAATACCTATATAATACAATTGAAAAAAAAGGTATTCGTAAAATAGTTTTCAAACATTTCCACCAATTAATACTAAATGCGTATGTGTGACGGCACTTTACGCTAGTTTTGGACATTTTCCCTTCATCCGAATAAAGTTCTGGATGCAGCTACTTGCGAATGTTTAATCGACTTTCATGATTGTTTAAAAGGTCCTCCTACATAAACATTTGAATTCCAACAAGGTATCAATAATAGGTTGGCAGTTTTAGATTATTTTATGAAACGAATTCATTCAAACAACGTGAAAATGTAACTCGGAATCTGATCTACGTCGATCCATTTTAAAGGATGTTTTTCTTCAGCACGTGTAAAAATTCCGAAAACGAAATAAAAACTTAAGAATGTAATCCGAAAACTTTTTCATATCAGTTAGAAAGTTTTCCCGGCGATTCGTGGGAGCGACGTGATGTTTATACTTACTGCGTTATATCGAACTGATGGTGGTGGAAGTGCCCGGTGTTGGGCTGAAAGTCGTGCAGGTGGACGTAGAACTCGGACACGCGCGTGTACTCGCGCGCCATCATGTCGCGCGCCTCGCTTGCGCGTTAGCTCCCGACTGACGGACCGAGCGAGCGCCCGCCCTGTTACCCTGCCGCTACCCTTACGGTGTGGCGCTTTACACTATCTGACACGTTACCGCCTTCCAAACTTTCTACGTAATCACATATTTCAAGTCTGCTTTTCAATAATATTCGTATTATATTACACTATGCATGTCGATGGATATACTATTATGAACACCAATAAGTTTCGCGGTCTAAATAATGAACTATCAAACGATAATGACAAAAGAACGTAGGTCGCGATGCCGATGACAATATTTATTAAATCATAACCGAATATTTTATTAAAAGTATGTAGTTTCTTTACATATTCCTTTTTGAATGTCAACACTCTACCAAGAACAATTTATTTTCTATCACGGAAGAAAGATCCAGTTAATCTAAAAAAGTATATAAACCAAATAGCGAATTATTATGAAACCTTTTATGATAAGTAATGGTAATGATTAATAGGACTAAATCAAAATCCTTACCGCATTCTGCGAATCCGTACTATTTTTAAACATAAGCAAGCGGCCACGTGCGTGTTTTCCGCACTACCGTTCAGCATCAAGATCGACATCAAGCAAGCGAGGTAGACCAAGACTGTGTACAAATACCGGCCGACATCGTCACAAAATATTACGTTCCATGTATATACGTATGTAGGTACATCACCGCAATGGCAAAATATATGGCTCTGTTTTTAAACTACTGTTTCTCTTATTATTTCTTGTGGCCAAAAGAGAACACACTCTGGGAAATCAGTAATATCTACTAACAGTTAAGATACAGCCGATGACACATGGTCAGACGGACAGCGGAGCCTTAGGAATAGGCTCTCGTTAGCACTTGTTAGGCACAGAAGCCTAAAACCGAGGCGCACAAAGAAACGCGAAAATGAAACCCTTTTTATGACCAGTTTCTGGTCACGGACCTCGCTCTGCAACAATTCTAGGTGGACCCTAGAGAAGCCTGGTGGATGCTATTACTGAGTACGAGAGGTATACCACATAGAGTGCCAAATCTAACGGCAATTTGTCGACGTTGTCTTGGCAATTTTCCTTCTGATTGTATATCGACAAATAATCCCATACAAGGAAACTCACAACTTAGTATTATATTAAAGTTTTATACCGAGTCAATAACGATTTACTGTTCACTTGGTTTAAGATTATTTTTAATAAACAATGTGCACTCAAATCGATATGATCTTGCACTTAAGTGTTGAGCGATACCAGCTCTTTTTATACTTCTGATAGTTGATAATTGCTTTCAGGTCAACCATGATAAGTCCCAGTTGCATAATCTTTATTATTAAAAATCACACACAGATAAATAATTTGTAATAAAAAAATACGAAACATTCCACACAGTGACCAGATTTAACTTGTTCACACTAGGATATAAGATATAAGAGAGTATAATACTCCTGTGGAGCTCTCGCTCCAGCAGCTCTGTTACGTTTTAATATTGCATCTGTACATGACTAAGCAAATTATTTTTTATGGAAAAAGAGAAACTGAAATGAGAAATACAATTTCTTAATAATATTTTTATTTAATAACTACAATCTACGGTAGTGGAAACTCCGTTAATTCGCGTTGTAACAGCATAAGAATTTACTTCATTAAAAAAACGGCTAATTACATGTCGGCCTCGGCACATTAGAAGAGGGGCGAGAGGAGAGAGGAGACCTTACCGAGTGACTACTTCATTTAAATATTTTTTTATATCTATTTTTATTTAACTTACTTATATGCTCTTTTTTTCTATACTTTTACTATACCATAATATGGTGGTTAACAGAATACAGTGATCTTCCAATAGAAATTAGTCTTACCAATAGTCATTGCGTACAAAACCTAAAAAACGAAATTATATTTTTTTGCGAGCACTTTCTAAGATGAAGAAGCATCTATGTCTCTCCCCTCACAATATTTTACCGTGTTACCTAACTCTAATATAATTACTACAACTACATTTTTTACTATTATAGTATAAATACATTTGTCACCGCACACACTTCTCTATAATATTTTTTATTTGTTTTTCCTTTCTTCATTATTTTTATACCGTGTGTTTATGTTTTATTGTCAAAAATTGTTTTATTTTTAAGAAAAAATATATTTGGATAATTCATATTTAAGTATATTATTCATTTTATAAGTTCCTAACTGAAATTTAAATTAATTAATTGTAATTTGTATAAAATAATAATAATATTATTTTAACAAGGCGCAAGAAGAATGTTTTCGAGGACCAAGTTACTAATTAATTTCTTATAACGGCAACAACATAATTAAATAGCTGCACTCTGAATAATTTGAGAAATATCAGTAATTAAAATGAAAACTGTAATATATGAAAGCGGAGGTGTGTGCGTCGTATGGTTTCTTGCGGCGCGTTCTCTCCTTATACGGAACAGCGTACCTACCGACCGTTTATTTCTGATTTTACATATTTGGAAAACAAGCAGTTACAACCTAATGGTGTGAAATTCAATTTCGCATACCTGAAGTTTCGGCTTCTGAATAAAAGCATGTATGTGTGCCTTTTTAAAATAATGTATGAATTATTATTATTTCATTGTTAAGAGAGTAAGCAATTCTAAACGCTTGGCAGGTTTGTAATAAATGATCTCGAAAAGTATGTAAATACGAATTTTATTTCCAAGTTAATTTTAATATAATGAAGAAAAGTTAATTTAGCTCCTATTTTGTAATTATTACACCTCTTATACGAAACCGTTTCTTGCGCGTGTATAACAGTGGGTGGGGAATGAGAATGATAACATTTTAACAAATCTCTGTTCTTTGAAGTTAGACACATGTACATTTGAATTGCAATATCGCAGCGCAAAAAATAATGACGCATTTCAGGTTTTTTTGTACCAGTGTGAAGCGGGGCCGAATACTTCTATAATTTGGTACATACCACACCAAGTAGAACTTGGTAGAATCTTCCACGAGGAAAAAGATGGTAATTCTAAAAATGTTTTATCGGTCTATATATGTACATATATTTGTTCTTTTCAGCTGCTCTAGAGACTAAACGCGTAGCCCGATTTCGATGATTTGATCCAAAATCAAACTTGCGAGTATTACTAAACATATGACAATATTCATAATTCTATATGGCGTCTATAACCAGACGTCATAATGTGAAAAAATAATGAAAATCAACGGAATAAATATATTTCATTCATTAACAAATGAGCATATGAATAAATAGGCATTAAAATTCATCCTTAGGTTACTCCTATGTTGTGTTTCATTCTAATGTTATGTTATGTTGTTGTTGTTGTATATTATACGTTATGTCTATCATACTATTACTCTACTAAAATTTTACTTTTAAACCTGCGATAAAAACTCACGTTATATCATGATAGGCCTTATTATAATGAGCAATATTAACCGTGTAATAATCCAATATGTTTGTCCCCACGTGCATCACATTAATACCTACTTTTGTTGTTAGTAATCGTTTTTCTCTTTTTAGTAAATAGTTTAAGCAGTCGGGTGTATTGTTCTTATAGTAATTTATTTTATTCATTATAATTATGTTTGTAGTTATGTAAATGAAGTCATCAAAGTTAATAACATGTGCGTCACAGTTTATTTCT
Organism: Codatractus alcaeus; assembly: GCA_018251115.1. NCBI lineage: Eukaryota > Metazoa > Arthropoda > Insecta > Lepidoptera > Hesperiidae > Codatractus > Codatractus alcaeus. Next base: position 5,027 of record DWOQ01000888.1, on the reverse strand, counting down.
CGAATTTACGTAATATCTTACAATTTACAATCTGGCTCCAAGGTCTTCAGGGAAACTAAATTTTATTTAGATCAATTTTTACTAACCGAGCACGTGATCAACATTTACTTCCCTCCTCCTTCCCTCTACAATATTTATTTAAATCAGAAAAGCCGAGTGAAGCACGTACATTGTTTCATATACATTTCTGTACGAAATTAAAAGGTTTGCTCGTGAATACGTCACTCAGACTCCAAATGATTGGGGCAATATTTTATGGACAAAGAAAAGCAGAATAACCTATATAACTCTACAAAGGACAGAATACATCATGGAATGCCTGTGAAAGCTAGGATGTTATAAATATGTAAAGACATAAGCAAATGCCCTATTCATGATATATACCTAATTTTGATAATTACGCCAGCAGGAAGAGAAAAGTAAAATTGATATAATTTAATCCTAGTAGTGTTAAGACTACGTAGTAAAAAAATTAACTGCTTATTGATTGTTTCTGTACTCTATGTGTACTAATATTATAAAAGGGAAATAATTGTAAATTTGTTTGTATGCACCAGCTAATCTTTAGAAATATACTTAATTACTTTACAAAATAGTTTAATTTTTTAAAGTCCATTATAGAATATTTGCCTAATGGCAATATAGATTCTGTTTGACTAACATAGGCTATGAAGGAATCGATAGAAATCGATTTATCAGAAAATATTTTCAGAAACTTTCTATTGTTTGATTATATAAGCGCCATCTACGATCTAGGCTTTGAAATTTTACTACCTATTAAATTACCTCTACTGATCTTTAAGATATGGATCAACGGCGTTGGGAAAGTTATAAGCGGCACGGCGCGACCGCACACCACAGGTGAATCATACTATTCTTCCTCCGAGTAAGGCTCTTAACTTGTACACATTTACATTGCATACAATACAGGAATTGAGGTTTAAAAAAGCTATGTCTTAATATAAATCTAAATATATGTTTGTCTGTATATCCTTTATAGAAACGTAAACTATGCATTTGATCATGTGATGATCTTTAGCAAAGTTGTTGTGCATGAGTCCGCAGAGGTTTCTGAGTTTTGTACGAACAATTTTCGACAGATGGCGCAACTAAACCACTGAATCGATTTGAATGTAATAGTTTGAGCGAGAATACATAGGATAGTTTTTATACCCTAAATCCCACGGGAACGGGATATATGCGGTATACCACGGTAGTTTTAGTATGTTTAGCGTTGTAAATTTTACCAATATTCTCAATCAAATAAAGAAACTTGGGGCTTCTATAGGACGCGTAGAATTTTATAAGGTGGGCACAAAAGTATTTCACTTTTCTGAAAGCATACAATATTACTTGATTTTACAAATGTAATTCTCAGTCTTATTTTATTACCTATATTTGATTTACAATATTCCTTATCTCCAATTCTTTCTTCGATCTTTGTCACATCAACGATCGTTGAAAGTCGCACAAAGAAGTAGCGACCATGAGATTGAGAATGGTTACTACCAAATTTGTTAATAGTATATTCAATTACGTATTACATTATTTTTCTGAAATGACATAAATAAACCAACTTTCGTCGATATCCAGCCGCTGGTCTCGGAAAAATGCAAATGGAATTCAATAATGATGGAAAACAAGTGCATTGTAAAACAGAAATAATATATTCTATAATTATGCGTCATATAGCGAATGAATCGTCCTTCGAGTTGATATCGAAATTCACAACGTATTAGTCACACAAAGATATTATGGCAGTAATAGATTAGACAGGAGGGCACAGGGAGCGACGCGGTTCCCGGCTAACACATGCCAAGGCGAGCGGACGAGGATCGCGGCCCGCGGCTCGCGTAAACACACTTCCTGTCAACTGCATGCAGTCGAATACATTCGAGCCGCTAGGAGTGCAGCGCGGTGACGTCGGTACGTCCCTGAACCTGACCGTCATCAAAGATGCGCGAACTTGGGGCGAGGCCTCAATATAAGGCGCGCTAGGTCGTACGCTCGCCGCTTCAATCTGTATCGAGTCGGTAATGTATCGACATATGCAGGAAACCTCGCAACGCGCTCGCCCGCGGCCTCCGATACACGTGTCGCCGCCGCTAGTAAACATAACGTAACGTTATGCAACAGACAATGTACCGATCTAACGGACGATACATACGTGTATAATAAAGCGAAGTCGCGTGATCATTTTTACAGTCGGCTGTTTGTTGCCAGGTAGAAAATTGCATAAGAAATTGTTTTTTCAAATTTACAAACAGGTAGTTTGTAAATTCGAAATAGTTCATATGCCTGTTGTGAATTAAAAAAATGATTATTTTCTTTATACTCGAGTTAAAAATCTTTAAAAGCCACTGCGCCTCTTGGGAAGAGACGTCGAATAATGTGTTGTGACCGCGAGTTGCTTGCGCAATTTGACAAGGGAACAGCTCGAGCCCGTTACAATTGGCAACTTTTCTGAATACCATTATATTTCAGAACAGAGACCATTAATCCCGACTCCCCATCTTGTTATCTATTTAGTAATTGATATTTTAATCAAGTAATATTTAGAAATTAATAAAAAATAATGTTACATACAAATAAATACTAAGACAAATAGTTTAAGATTACAGTAGAAGAAGATCGAATAATCGATCATAAATCGCCTCAAAATAAAATTGTAATAGAATGAAAGTTATTCACAGAATAATTCAATTCAGAGTAAAAAGCGTGACTTTTTTCATATTACATTGAATAAGGCATTGGCAACCATCTATGCGAGGATAGTTATGAATCGCAGTAAAATTCATTTTTCATAGATTTCGTCATAGATAATTAATTTATTCGCGACGAAGTTAAGGGCACCGGCTAGTAAATCAATATAATAGATAATTGGTATACTCAAACGTTTTCCGTAGATATGGCAATTAGGGGCTCGACAATAAGCCGGAAAGCCTGCACATCACACCGGCATGTTTATTTAAGTGTATAAATCTGTGTAATAAAAGTACCAAGAAAAAAGAATGATTTATTATATAGCAATATTTGCCTCGTGTCATTTTTCTGAATATTTTCATAACGTAAAAGGATGTTTGCTACAAGGAAAAACGACTATAATGAGGCTCATTCGTTATTATTTTCTTTGATATTTCGAAGCACGCAGATATATCATTATAGGCTAAGCTGAAGCTTTTTGTAAAGTGAGGACGGAAGATTCGAGAAGTGAGCAAAACAGGGGTAGTAATATCTTAAAGCGGGTCGAGGGGATCAGCTTTAAATTTTAACAAAAGCCGTATTTATATTCTCGACAACCGTTCTATTTGAAATTCTGATAAATCGCGTTAACATTAGGGGCTAGAGTATATAATGCTGCGCTCTACGGCTGAATGCGTATAATAAAGTAGACACAAATTAGTCGCCATGGCGACATCACCAGCAGCGTTGCCAAATATTTCGAAATACGGAAGTAAATGGGACAGGCTTACCTGGCGCTAATAGGAGATCATACGTTTTAACGTGGTGATTTAAAGTGGTTGTTGGACTGTAGCGACACCACCGCAACATATATTTCTGCCTTGTGTGTTAAATCCCGTGCTCTGGTTCGAATGACGTGGTAGATTCTCACGGATAACATGGATTCTACAACCAACTTCTCATATTTATATATGCCCATTGGCCGTAATGGCCACGTAGAATCAGGCGGAATACATTCCTGTTAGCTGTTTGAGATATATATTAATATAAACGTGAATCATCTTGATCGATGGATAAAGACGAAATTGAATTAACTGAATCAGATTCCTTGAATGGCTCAAAAAAACCGGTAAAGTTGTCAAGACCACTATGGCTAACAGTAACTACACAATTCAATAAAAAATGTATGAAAAATTGAATTGAAAACCTCCTTTTTTTGAAGTCGGCTTAAGATATTAAAATATTGCAGTGCCCCAATTTCACTACTTACTGTATTTTTATAAATTATAACATTTTTTTTACTATACTTCTTTCTGAGAGTAGGCGTACAAACAACAAATCTCTGCGAATTTATAATATGTATCAATAAGGTAAAAGTGGCTTTATTCAAAACCATTTTCCTCAAATCCCTTCCGAGTGAAAATAATACAGTGACAGTGGGCCGCTGACCTCGGACCTCTGGGTGGAGCATCCTATGGCTGCATTTCTTGCTGGAATAATCCCACGTATGTTATTTTTAATTCAGGCCAATTTTTATTACGATTCAGATTTTTTGCGAAGATTTCATGTGACACATTACATTGAAACTAAATTAGGTATGTCAAAAGTATGAGGAAAGACTTCAATGATGTGTATAAAAATGAATGCAAAATAATGTATAAATATAATAAAATTGAAGTGTCTGTTAGTAATGGCTATATAACAGTTTTTTACTGAAAAGAATTGATCCTATATAGAGTACTTACAACAAAAAACCAACTAAAACATTTTCTCTGCCCGTCTGTTGTTTGCGGGTTTCTCCGAAACGGTAGGACAAACTTTATCGGAACTTTTACTGGCAAGTAAATGCAATAAGGTGAAAAAAAAAAGTGTGTGTGTCAGCTCCGACGCACGACTGGAGTTTACTCCTTAAGGTCGATTGCTTAAACAGACGCAAAAAGAGTCATTTAATTAAAAAAAGATTGATACCATACGAAAGGGTAAATTAACAAATTAATGAAAATAACAAATAGTACATGAAAATTATTTAAATATGCCAAAAAATAACTTCGAAAGAAAATTTTATAAAAACATTATTATAATTAAGAAATATTGTTGATTTTTTTGAAATTATCGAATCATTGACTAGAAATATTAATATTTAAAATTTATTCATAAAATAAATGATAATAACGTGGAGGAATTTATAGACAACGAAAGAAAAAAATAATTTATAGTTAGGTTAGAAATTGTCTATTTTACGTGGATGCGCTTGATAATCCATATTGGATTAATTATCTAATTTTATGTGTTATTATCAAATATTTATTTATATAATTACATCGATAATTATTAAAATATTTAAT
>DWOQ01000887.1:0-10134 GCA_018251115.1 Codatractus alcaeus | reverse complement strand
TCCTTCAACTCTTCCACCTGTAGTAAACACCTGTATAAGCTGTCGTCATTTACAGGTGATGGAAATCTTGGCCCACGTTGGCGAACTAAATGGGTGTTAATGGGCGGCTTAGCCCGAATCCGTCTACTCCTGGGGGTGTAATTCGAAACAGGCTTCGTAAAATAAAACTAGTCCCGTTATGGAGGCAGGTGACGGTCTTGCGCACGCCGCCTGCGTGCGGCCGTCCTGCTTGGACACGCGACCGTCTCCGCTGCCTCCACAACCCGCTCGGCCTCCCTCTTCTGCGACATCACATCCTGCAAAGTACCACGATATCCACTTGAGGATAAGTGACCAATAGCCGTGTCTTGTCTGTTATTGTTATTGTTGATATAAAAAAATATCAAAGATTTTTTTCTATAATATTTTTAACATACTACTAATTTGCCTTTTAACATTTATTTTCCAATTGTTACAGTTTAGCGAAAAATGCAAAAGACTGACACTTTACAATTAAAAGCTATATAATAAATCAAATATTGAATATAGACATCGAATCAAAGGAACTTTTAAAAAAAGAAAATTAACAAAAACATCTATTGATTCAGTTGCTCGAAAAATATTCTTTTCAGAGCGTGCAGGACGAAAATGTGTAAAAAAATATGTTATAGAAAAAAAAATCGGTGGAACTCCTCTTATAATTAGAATTATGAGCTTCGCTCTTAACAGAAGCTTTTTTGACACAATTTATCAGATATTTTGGAGTGAGAGCAAAGACAAAATATGGTCGTTTTTATGGCACACCCTAGTGTGTCATGGTGAAAAAGCGATGAGTTTTCCTATTTACTTCCGGATTTATCTCGTCTATTCTCGTGCATAAATTTCCTTCTTCTGCGTTGTTTTCTTAATATTTCCGAGCTAAAAAATATGATGAATATGAATTCATTTGTTTAGGGCATAGTCTCTCATACTATTGTTAAAATGTGCCTTCAATGCTCAAAGTAACCATATTATGTTTAGGCATGATGTTTTCTTAATGATTGATTTCTTCTTGTTCACAATTATAATTTACAAATAATATGAATGGAACGCATGTTTTATGACTCTGGTGGATACTTTGAAGGAAATCAATACATTAATTAATACAAACGTATCGAAGCACTAACTAGGTTCTGACCTAAATTTCGTTGACATTTACCAGAGTAAAATATTCCAACATTACCAATATTTTTCTTTGTTCAATGGTGCATGAATATATCCTACGTTTTAAAACAGTATTAATAATATAAATTATGCAATATATAATTCCCTGAATTCTGAATGAAGAGAATTTAGGTCATCGTCCTCCAGTCAACGCCCGGATAAACGCAGTATTGAACGGTTGCTACTCAGTGATAACAACGGGGTAGACGGTTTAGCTTGTGCTCAGAATCTCAGAAGAGCTTCCGATCTTCTATGGAACGATGAACTATGTTACAGGATTATGTTGGCCGTGCAACTTTCGTCAACATTACTTAAGCCATTTCCCATAATAGCTGGAACCAAAAGTAAAGCAGTAAAAACGTGCTTTTATGTTATATGCTTAGAAAAAGTCGGTCAACGGCGCGGGCGTAAAAACAAACGTAATATTGCGGACTGTCATTGGAAATTCTTTGTAATTTAAGTATTTATTGTGAATAAAAAATGCGGTTAACAATCTTTATTTCACTTCTTTAAATACAATTTCTCGACAATCGGAAACCAATTTCGAACAACAAATAGAAGTTTGGTACAAACGAACCGGGAATCACGGTAGTAAACGGGCATTGCATTTCTAAATCAGATTTAAAAAGATAAAGAAAACTGCAGACGAAGTTGTTATGAAGTTTGTCCGAAGAACTCTGATCCATAGCGGGCGCCATCTTGTTGGTTCTATACTCAAAGACTATGTTCATTCAAATAGGGTCGCCTGCAACGGAAATATTATTAAACTAAAGCAAAGTTTGATGTCTAATTTAAGTTGTGAATGAAGTCTTTCTCAGGTGAAAAGATAGGAATAGATGAAAATCTGGTTCATTCACCGACATCTTTGACGACATACAATGAGTTATGGCGCCAAACGGCTACAATAAAACCATAACACGATATATTTTTTTAATAATATTTTGAACAACCTTACAGGGCAGAATACGATGAATGTTTCTCATTATTTGTATGAAATGAATCACTATATATTTAATAAACGTTGCATTTCCTATGTCATCCTACTATACCATACTAAATGTCTATAATGGACAAATGGGTGAGGCGGGAGACATAAAAATATGGAATACGCACAAGATTATGTAGCTTATTTATTTAGAGCATATACAGAAATGGAAATGGAACTAGTGATTTTTAATCTACATTTAAATACAGATACAGCCTGAAAAAGACTTACGGCGTTTCAATGTAGCCGTCGGAAATAGAAGCTGTGTCCGAATTTAGCCAGAACTCCAATCGTATACGAGGTTGATTAGAAAAAAAAACAAAGAAACTGTAGCCGAATCGAGACTGATATTTAAGGCAGTTGAATACAGTCTTTATAAGGGTAGATCTGTATCCAATAGTAACAGTGTATTGATAGACAGTAAGTAATTATATTACACAATTATACCACGCGTGTTCATGGAATGTGAACTATACGTTCAACAACTTGATGAATTACGTACAATAGGATTACTATTGTGTTCGGCGCATCAACACCAACGCCAATGTAATGGAATTTCATACACTAACAATAATTTATCGTTAACTTCTAGTCCACGGTAATAGAGTCGTTTGTCGATAGTAATATTAAAGAATCTTAAACTTGAACTTGGGTACTGTGCTAGTAGGCGCATCCTATTAATTATCCACGTCGAACACCTCTTTGTTGTCTATAATTTATTTACTTTAGTATTTAATCAAATAGTTGTTAGTTTTTGTTTTGCTTGTGTGACATGTTTTGTCATAGATAGTAAACTTTATAATTTTGCTACTGCTGCTCTTTACTATAGAAAAGTAAGAAATAGAAGAATATTTGGATTCTGCCTGATAGCCACGTAACATTGTGTGGACTACAGTCCTGACCACTGCTTTAGTAAAATTAAATATCGTATATATATAAATTGACGTACATTCAAAATAACGATAAGATGACAATGACAACTACGGTAAGCATAAAAGTTAGGGTTATTTTTAGTAATCTTGTTTGTATGTATGTGTATATGCGCCACAAAAGTGACTAAAGTACTCATTCGATTTTCATGCATGTCATGAAGGTGTCCAATCCGTTATCACGGATCTTTTGACTAAAGTCTTCAGTTTTATTCGTACTCTAAACTTTTTTTAAATTTGTCAACTTGTATATATATTATAATTATTTTACTATTCTTTTTTATGCATACTTATACTATTATATTGTTATATTGTATGTATATTTCATCTGATATTATTTTTACTCGTCCCCAATTATTGTAACACTCAATAGGACCGCTCTTGTTTTGAAATGAGAAAAGTTTAGACCGTCATCCGTTACACTGACGAAACAGCGATTAGTCAATTTTGAAATGCAATTTGGATGCATCTTAGACGTGGAAGAAGATTACTCAGCATCGTTTTGCTTCACGTAACGAATTCGGCCCGTCGCACTCAAACCTAATTAAATTTATTGCTTTATAGAAATGTTACGAGTGCACATTTTTTAATAAAAAATAACCAGAAACTACTGGCCACTGATGATACAACCTGCAGTATGATACAGATACAAATTTTAATTTACTTAACCTCTTTTCCAGCAGATTGAATAAAAGAAATGTGAAATTTTATTGCATAACTCGAAAATACTCATAAAATAACTATTTGTAAAGGTGAATATGGGTTCAGTTTATACAAAAAGGATTTTCGAATAAATTGTATTTTCAGATGCTCTATTTATAAATCTGGGTCATCGCACTCGAGGCTATAGAGTACAGGGAATATAACAAAAACTGCAAAATCTGTTTGCTTTATATAGGGCGAATATGCGTAAATTCTTTCGTAATATTAAATCTGTAGAACATGCACTCACAGGCAAAGAGGGGAGCTAGCAGGTCTGGACTTAACCCCTTCCCCCTATGGCATAAGCTAAAAAAAATCTGAATAGGTGTTCACCATACATATCTGTGCGTTTATTTATATCAAATGGAATAAAATGTTTTAGCAAGTATATGTATGGACTTGTCAGCTTCAGATACGGCTCAACTATGAGGGGACAGAAGACTATGATCAGGATGCGAGGGATGGTGTTGGTCCCCATTTCTAGGTTTCTAGACCGACCGCCTCTGACAGGCAGGTATAATAGCGTATTAAATTCAGGGTAAAACTAGTTTTAGTTTTAGCTTTGTACTTTTTGGAACCCTTAGAGCCATGCATACATTTAACTCCTTTTTCTTAGCATATGTTAGAGAAAGAAGAAGTCTACAACATAATTCGCTGGCCCACAATAGTTGTATTGGCTAAAATAACTAAATAACTCCTAACCTATTCTCAATTTAAGAAACCAGTTTGTCGGTCATCTTATTTCATTTCTTACCAAAATATTCGTCACAAAAAAGCTTGACGAATGACGAAATCGATTCCAAACATGTTTGAAGTACCGTTTTGTAGTTATCGCCTATTCGAGCGATTTGAATTTAGCACTGTTTAACATACTTATTTTAAGCGAAGTTAACGGAAAATCGACCTTATTGCTTGTCACGGATTGTATGTAGGTGGAAATGCTACGCTTAACATTCAAGCTAGCTGTACTGGGCGGATTGAAAACATCCGATGCGGCTTGGCCACTTCGATATATTCCTCCAAACAACCTGATTGGGGCAACGCGGTGGAGTTTGCTCCAGGTATTCATCACTCGTTGGGAACGTCCCGTTGCCAGCAGTAGCACTCCACAAGAGTTGCAGACGTGGTTATAATTGCTTGTGCTAAATAGATGTGGCCTTAACACCGCCTTTTTATATACTTTTTAATTGTTCGCAATGCATTTATTTATTATCTGTGGAATAGATTCCTCGAACATTGTAGATACCAAATTGACACTGAATAATTAACTTGTTTGCAAATATATACTCGAACTGTTTACGAGATTATCTAAGGATTGTATTTTATTCTTCTGCGTATAATTTAAATTAGTTTCAGCATGTAATAAATTTAGCACTAGAATTTGTTCTTTTTTCGCCGACATTTCGTTTCATTTTCGTTTCATTAGATTCATCTTTATATAACTAAAAGTGATATGCGATATGCATTAAGCTTACATCTCCAATCCTACAAAATGGATTTTAAAGAGTTGAAGAAAAATATTTTAAATGAATATAGGTAAACAAATATGGATTGTATGGATTTAGATTCGATGGATGGATGATCGTTTATCCTGTGTACCTTAATCCACGACTGTTCCACTAGAAAGCTTTAGACTCAAAGTCCAGTTCACCGTAGGTTCTCGATATTTTTCTACACCTATAATAATATATGTACGAGTACATATATCGAATAATAAGATTAATTTCTTATAAATGCACCTAAGATTCCATGTAGAACATTCGAACTGAAACACAAATGAATAACACGACTAGACTGATGCTATTCTGTATACGAATATTCATCAGCAATAGGTTCTCCCTCAACAGTTTGATAATTAGATAAATACCTATTAAAAGGAAAGGTACTTTAACGATGACAACGGTTAATGAGAATATGTCAAGTACCTACCGTGCATATTCTTCAAAGATGAAAGTCATGATATTTTAATACAAATATACGGTCCATATTGATTTAAACTATGAACAGACTATGTCAGTTGAAAAAAGTATATCGCAATAATTTATTGTTCTTGATTTTAAGTTTAAGCCCGCCAGGAAATGTAACGGCCAACTTCTATGTTCAACGCTGAATACTGATAATTTATCGACACAACTAAATGCACATGCAGTGAGGTAACAGCCAAAATCTATTGATTTCAGGGTCGTTGACGCCCGAATTTTGACGAGGCTTCCCGATTGTCTGTCCCGAAATAAATTGTCCTACGCGAGACAAACTAAGTTCCGATAATAAAAAACATCTTCCTAATAGTCAATCAGCATATTCTTTGGGCAGTCAAAACATCATTTTATATTTAAATTGCTACACGTGAACTGTATTTTCAGGTCTATGCTCCGACTTCAATCGTAACGGGTGGTTGAAGAACAACATAAAATGTCCCAAATTTTCGGCGACTATTCGATTATTTAACCTTGACTTTTGAAGGAATAAAGATTTTAAAGATTGAATGATATTTATTGAACATACATTACATTACAATACGAAAATACATTACACAATCTGATAAATTCGTTAACAGTTGCAATAGTTAAAACTGTGTCGCAGAGTATAGGTAGACTTTGTTATTGTTTTATCTCCAGGCGATCTTAACACTTACACCATTGTTCCATTTTTATTAAGATTTCAAAGTCCCTTAATTCCCCAATAAAATAAAAAATGCAGGTTGGCATATACCCATCTTCTGGCTCTGCAATAGAATAATCTTACTCTCACCTTGAAATTCTGCTCAACATTAATCCATTGAGTCCCAACACGCCTCATTCAGCTTTATAAAAACTGCTTAGAGATTTAAATCTTTTGTTGAGATTTTACGGCTATCTAAGCAGCGATCCTCACAGTCATTCAACTTCGTCATATAACCATACAGAATACCAAAAATGTTATTGTCATCATCTTCCACGTGCGAAATATGTTCGTATGATACATACCTGGTAGACATGAGAATATGGAAGCTTGTACAATTTTAGATAACAACGTTATAGGCAGATAATGCAATTAACTGTTGCGGAAGCTCGGAGTCAGTACTCCAATAACCTGGCACGTGTATTCCAATTATTGTATACGTCAGTTGGATATCCTAAATGTCACAGGTCTCTCAAAAAGTGCAAATAAATTTCCACGTGTCAAAGGGGATTTGCAATTCTAAGCAAGGTAAATTTCGGATTTCGGATACAGTAGCAGAGCAGTAGCTGACGTACAGTATTAAGAGCTGGATGTTCCATTTTAAAAATGCATTTCAATTAACCTTAAGCATTCGGACCGTACTATTTTACATTAAAATAACATGTCGAATTATATTTAGATAATTAGCTTCTTTTTCTTACTTTTCCTTTTCTTACCCTAAAAAAATTGATGGCTCAAGTCAAGGGTCTTTTATTTTTAGTACTTCATTAAACATTCGTACTTCGTCTAGTAAGCTGACGAATCTAAGCTGACGAATGTAAGTGTAAAAGGAAGTGTCCTTTTAAGAAGTTGGATAAAACGTTTTTAACCGCTAAGTTGCGTGATGCATGCTTCTGTTACTTAAGAATGGTCATTAACTTCTTAAATTATATTTCTGGCGATCTCCTGTGAAACATAAGGACACCACACAGCAAACTTTTTATACTCTATATCTCGTCATCATTACACTAAGTAATTTGTCTAATAACTCACATATACTTTTTGAACGTTTTGTCATAGAAAAGTTGACAATACGAGTCAATCGAGAATATACTACATTATTGGCTGCAACATTGCATCTCACTATACATTATAGGGGAAGAGACACCGCCAATAAATGTTTTAATAAAATCACTTACTGTTTAAGAGGATTTAATTATAAAATACTAATAAGCGGTTTGTGGTGTCACTTCCATTACCGGTCGCAGGCTTTGCTCTATTTCAATGAACGCATGCCACCCACACGTCAACGCTTAAATTAAATTGCAAAAACCGTGTGTCTAAAATGACGCTCCGTTGTTTCTACTGGACATATAAATTGGCTTTTATCTAAGCTGACAATTTTTAAAGAATTAATAAAGTCGTCTGGTTTTATTTTAATTACCATTTCAAATATTTCTTACTTTCTTTTAAATGCTAAAAAGTGTAGTTAAGTGGTGCGAATATAAATCGACATGAAATATCTCATGAATATTCACATTTGAGACGTTCACTTATCCATTTAAGAAGTGCAGGTAACGGTTTTTTATATCAGAAGAGCGTGCACATTTTAGTGCCCCTGGAAGGTATACGGAACTTTCAAAATGTACGTAGGCGCATCACTACACACACTGCACCTAGTGCCGGCATCGGTCCTTGACTTTTACGTCCAAGCTGTTAACTACAACTCACTTTCATGTATCGCTACTTTATATCTTTTAACATTCAGGTTTATGCTTTAAACGTAACGTTGGGCCCTCAAAAAGGGCGAACAAAATTAGTAATTACCTAAACTGTAAATGATGTGAAAAATAAAAATATCTGAATATCTGAAGCGTGCATAGACCCGCGGCTTGTGTAGATCTCAACTGATTTACAAATTTAAGCAACGTTGGGCGCGGTCGGTAGTTGGAGACCGCTAGTATAGCAGTCATCAATCCTTGTCTGACGCCTTTGGGCGGTTTGAGAACATGATACACGGGTTCCCCACTAACCTACCTTTCCACCAATACGCTTTAAAGCAGCGTACTCGTACGAGCGTGCTCCATGTACTCTCTAGACCTTCTCCAGCAGTGGGAAGAGATTCGTGGACAGCAGCGGCACATAAAAAGGGTTGCAGGCAAATATATTATAACCCGACGATCTCTGTCTCTCACTTGGTAAAGGAGGGCGATGCCCCTCAGTGTGCTTTGGCTAATGTATGAAACGATTACAATTCGAACCGTCCACAATACTATAACATTAAATTATGAACAAGGTAAGCAGCCGCGAGATTGGTCAGTTGATGCAATGATTATCGTTTCCGTGCTTTGAAGAGTTTTAAACAGTCAACAACAGAAGCACCTTTGTCTAGCAGTGAAATATTAATACAATTTAACCAGTATTACAAAAAAAATCTATGTATCGATATTTCTTCTCACTAGAAGAAGGAGGACACTTCCTAAATTCTTAATGCTACTTAAGATTTCGATGCTCCTCACTCATTGCGTAAACGAATAATCTAAATTTCCAAAATAATAACTTACAAAACATAGTTGAAAACACCATGGTTTGAATATAGTATAGAATGTCTATGGAAAATCCACATTTAATTTTTTTAAGTTTTATCATTATAATCGAAAGAATTAGTCAAACGTATAGTTTCGGAACTTGATTTGGAGAGCATGACCGTTGTGAAGTTCAGTGGCTTAGATGCGATTAAGTCTGCCTATAGATCTGCATCATCTGGAGATATCCAATCAAATTTCTACCTAGGTGTTTGCTAGCTTCAGCTCTAGCGTAACATAGAGGCCAACAAATAATATATAATATTCAAGCTTGCACTATCTATAAATTAATACGAGAATCAAAAACTTTGGAACCCTTTTTACAAAAATTGCACGGACGGAGGAATATGAAATTTGGAACACTTATAGTTATATGTATGTTTATATGTATGAGAAATGCAGAACGCTAAAATACATTAAATCAATAAATAAAACATTACACACTAACATACATTTGGCACAGGTAAAACGGAATTAAATAAAACATTCATTCTTTACGTTCGTACTGATAATGACAAGTTGTCAAACAGTCGCATAAACTAGAGACTGTCAGCAGAGACCTTTAAAATGTTAGATTGACACAACCTTTGACAAATACATGAAAACGTACAAAATTATTAATAACGGTCGACTTCGACCGCCCCCTGGACCACTAGTTTAAGTAAATTGTTATACATAATGAATATGTCAGATAACGTAAATGACTTCTTGGTGATTGACATTCTATTAAGCGTGCGCATTTTAGAACGATATTTTATCTATGTATATATAAGGCAGCAGCATTTGTCCATTTTCTAATGGGCAACTGCCACATGTGTAGTGGACACTGCGTCCATTGACATTAGTACCAACTTTCATGTCATCCTGAAATTGATTGCTTGTAAATGATTTTAAAGGATTAAGATGCACTATTTAAGAATAAATCTTCCTTACGTTAAAGAGTGAGAATTAATTATTTTCACGAGTGGGACTAGTTATTTTTGTTGTTGTTAAATCACTTCTATTTTTTTATTAAATTTATATTTTAATTATTTTATTTGTGATCTCTCTCTCTCTCTCTCTCTCTCTCTCACTCTCCCCCTCTGATTCTTTGAAATTATGGTCGTATCAG
>DWOQ01000886.1:0-10138 GCA_018251115.1 Codatractus alcaeus | reverse complement strand
ATGCATGCTTGTTTGCTACCTTGTTAAGATAAATAAATGTATATATATAGGGATCTACGGCATTGCCATTGCATTGCTATTGACATAGTGTGCAAATACCCTCAAGAAAGGTGTCATCAGAATATTTTGTAACGATATCCGACAGCATGTACTCGCACGTTGCGCTTATATCATTTATATATGTATTATTATATATTTATTGATCTTAAAGATGATGGAACCTTTAATTTGCGAGTCCGTCACCCGCTTTGCGGATTTTTCAAGACTCTCGCTTCTCGTTACCAGAAAGACACATCCCTTACGACGCTTTGTTTTGAAGTCCATTTGGAAAAGCCAAAATAAAATGACCTTCTCTTCACTTCCAAAGTCTTTCAAAATACGAAGTTAGAACCGATATTGTACGCTAGCTTAAGGGTTTATTGGACTGGTCGCAGTGGCCAAAGAATATGCTGTTTGTACAAACCTTGTGGTCTAAGCATTAAAGTTGAATTATCAGCATTTAAATGGTTGTTTAAATTTGATAACTTTTGAATATTATATCTGAGGGTACAGATTAAGAAAATGTTCGCCTGTTTGATCTTTTATCGCATTTACTCAAGTTTATTTTGTTAACGGATAAAGTGAAAGTATAACCACAAAAGAAAGGGGGTAACAACTTAAATATGTAACTTAGTAATTATTTATTACTACATTACAACAACAATTCTTTATTTATTTTTTCTCTCTATGAGAAAGATCGAGGTCATTGTACGACTCACTGGTGTGCGCATTTACAGACTTCGCCATCAAGCAAATGATAATTATCTAATACGTACTTATAGCCGAAAAATCAAAATTGCCCGACATTCGAAATCGAAATGCATAGCTCAGCTATCGCTCATTCTTTTTGTCTAGCTTCATGAATGATATACGTGGCAGTATGTACGATACCCGGACAAGGCAAACATCTAGATTAAGAATAGAATATTTCATTCTAGGCCAGGAGTTAGTGTATCTTAGTTTGTCCTAGTCCTAGGTTCTAATATAGAAGTCATGCATCATTGTGTCATGCATCATTGCATTATTTTCAACTATCTTCAAAAAGAGGGCGTTTTAATTCAGTTGTATTTTTTTTCTTTATTAGTCGACTTCAAAAATAGGATGTTGTAAGTTCGAATGTATAATGTTATATATTTGTTTTAATGTCTCACATGTTACCTCATACCTCTATGATTTATCAAGTAAAGAAAAAAATATTAAAATATATAAAAAAAAAAAAAAAAAACAAAAAAAAATATTAAAGTATTTTTCCAAATGGGTCGCCTTGAACAACGCTTTAGAACATCATCATCACTACATAGTATAAAACAATGTCGCTTTCCGTTGTCTGTCCCTATATATGCTTAGATCTTTAAAACTGCGCCACGGATTGATGCTGTTTTTTTTAATAGACATAGTGATTCAAGAGGAAGGTTTATATATATATAACTAGCGACTCGGTATTGCAGCTAACTACCGTAAGTAAATAATAACGCACTTTATCTTTTACGCCCCCGGGAGAAGCCAGGATGTGTCGCTATTATAAAATAAATAAAATTGAGCATGCAGTGAAATATTAAAAGCTGACGACATCCCGATGGGAAGCTAATTTAGATTAACACAACCTTCACTAGGACATTAGTTAGCGACATACACGATATTAGAAGGTCCTTGCATTAAGGACAAGGCCTCATAATACTTCGCTCGGTACACGCCCACGCTGGGTTGGCAAAGATTATACAAATCACAGAAATTCTTCTTTGAAAAATTGGCAAAATGCATGCCAGACGCCCACACAAAGGGAGGATACCTCATTAAGATGTTGTAAAATACGCATGGAATACGTTTATAGCCGCAGTCACAAGATAAGAAACAAATACCGCCGTGTATCGTAACAAAATATTTTGATATAACACTTCATGCGGGTACTCGCACATCGCCGCAATGGCAATACATAAGATTGTAAAAGTTGTGCTTAATTATTTATAAAGCTTTTATTTTGTTCTTTATTGTTGTATTTTGTTGTTCATTGTTTTTTTCTGATATCTGTTATAGTACCTATACAATTACGCGCTTTGTCAAAGTATGTACCAATTACGATTCATAGGATACAGCCCATGACAGACGGATAACGAAACCTCAGTAACAGGGTTCCGGTGGCATCCTTTGGGTGACATCCTCTTTATTTAGTATAGACAGAAAGTATAATAATATAAAGTCCTATCCAGTAGGTCTTAGAAGGTCCCTGAGGGTCGTAGGCCCTATGCGTTTTTATACCTATATATTTTCTACGTAACCACCGTGACGATCACTTGTTTGTCTTTTTGTATAAAAAATGTTATTGCACTCTGGTAGTATAATAAAAAAATAGCTGACTAACAAGTACAAATCACAACATACTGACAACGTTAATACAACTGGAAGCCTATACAAAATATATACTTTTACTAAGTCAAAACTTCAGCAAATAATGGTAAAAGTTTATTTATGTTTTTATTTAATCTGATCAAAAACCAACGACTCAAGTTTTATTTGCAAAACGAAAAGTCCCTTTTTTTATCAAACCACGTGATTATGGACTAGCTTATGAACTGCAAACGACTGAACATATTCTTCAATCATAGCAAAGAACACTCAACCAAGCCAAGCCACATGTACAATAAAAACTAAATAAAAATCGATCCATCTGTTTGGGATCTACGAGTACATATGGAGTTCTTAAAGATTCCTCAACTCAATCTATGCAACTATATACAGACACAAGTAGGCACATTAACTAATAACACCCATCTTTATGCTTCGTCAATCGACTTTTTTATAATAAAAATTGAATTAGATAATTCGATGTTAGGTATAAAATGTTTTAACTTCTCCACATACATGGTCTTTGGCACAAGCTTTGAAAATGCTGCTGAAAGCTATGTCACGAAGGCCAAGGTTCATGTTGCTTTCAAGGATACTATTCGCTAATAGGAAAATTCTTTAAGTGGAAATGTAACGTCTTTAGGGTTCCTTACCCACTGTCCCAACGGGAACCTGAGGTTCCGCTGTCGGACATACGAGTAGGGCTCTATGTCGTGAGCCTTAATAGAAATACAAAAGACAACTATTAGGTACAATATACACCATCTATTGTACCGCTGCGGCGATATGCGAGTACCAGCATGAAGTGTGTTACAATATATTAGCACGATATGTTGTTGTTTTGTTGTGACCGCTACAAACTTATTTCGTATTTTACTCGATCCGAATGAGGTATGGAACCCGTCGCGTTCGGGTCCTATACGAACTGTGGATTTTTAAAGAACAGACACATGCATACATATTTCTCGACAGCATTTTTAACCTGCCTGTCATAGGGCTGTACGATATCTATGGTAATAGACACTTCTAATTTACTATTACCTATGACATAGTAGTACATACTAGTACTCATATGAAATGTAATATCCTAATATTTGACCAGTTTTTTCTAAAGTTCGAGCATAGCCAAATAAAACAAAAAAAGGAAAATCGGTTGACAAACAGGGGAGCAAAGTTACAGAACGGTTTTTCTTTGTCCATTTATAAATAGACACATGTATAAATTTGGTAGACGAGATTGTAAACAAGTAAAAATAAAAGTAAAAGTTATATATTTCAAAATTATGGAAATTCATGAAACCTTGAAGCAGATATGCGCTACTGAAATACTAGAATACACCGCGAAGTCGCGGATAACATTAGTGAATAATGTTTCTCCGTGCAATGTAATCTTAAATCTCATCTGGAGCGACCCTTAATGAAAAGAAAACATATGCAGGGGAATCAAATTATAATTAAGGCATTCGGACGTTTTTAATTATCATATTCTTTATTGCAATACTCTTCATATGTAGTTATATAGGGTACATCCATTCGATAATAAATTCAAACTTAGTCCTATGGCACGGACATACCGGTCTGGCACAAAGAGCGTTCCGAGTTCGATCTCAAGCCCCCAGACATCTAAATGCCCATCATTTAGATCTTAATCATCATTCATTTATCTTAATGATGAATTTAGACGTCTGTTTTGGGTCCGGGTGCGATAGTGGCAACTTACCGTCAGAAGTACTGCAAACCTGAGTAAAGCAGGTTTTCCTTTTCAAAACCAACAATTTGGTAATAAGAGGCAGTTATTATAGGTATATGTCAAACATATTTTCAAATGATTTATACATATTTCAAGTAATTTAATTTGCTTACCCGAAAGTAACGTTTTATTGTAAGAATAGTTTTCTCTCAACCAGTTCGTTTTACATATAGAATTTTTATCTGCAACCTCAATTTATTTGATCCTTGGCACAAAATGAGCTGAAATATAACTTTCAGAAACGTTGAAAGTTACACTGCGAAGGCCAAGGTTTATGTGACTTTCAAGGATCCTTAAATTCACTAGCTGCATGCTCGGAATCTATGTATACTATGTATATTCGATTATAGTATTAGTATTCATGTTATAGCTGGAGGTATCGTTTGTTTGAACGCGCATATCTCCGAAAGTAGAAGTTAGATTTGGAAGAATCATTTTGATTTTGATAGACAAATTATTGAGGAAGATTTTAGGGCCATATTTTGATATTAAACCAGTGATTCGATATATAATGCTGCTTGACCCCTCTGCAGGGTTGCCTATATTTATAACTGCCTGTTATAACAGTAACAGCCATTAACAGGCAGAAACAAGTGTGGCAGTAATATCTCTCGGAGTCGAAACACGAAAGATTCTACCGCCTACTAATTATACTCCAGAGTAGGGTTCAGACAGAACTTTCATGTTCTATTTAACCTGCCTAAGGATGGAACTTTCAAAAATGCCTGTACACATATTTATTTCTAGCCAACAGCATAAATAAAGTGCCATTTGAACTTCGATACGAAACTACAGCCCTTACTTATTACAATAAATATATTATTTTTAACAAAAGCTAAAACCAAAACGTATAATACCTTCTAAACCACCTATACTTCATACAAAATTTCGACCGCTATTTTTCCCTTCAAGGTACTTTTTCTCGACAAAATAGCTTGTTCTTTCTCGAATTCTCATCTATCTATGTCTTATTCATTGGTCCAGCGGTTTAGATGTATAAACGTGACGGACAGATATAATTATATTCGTATTTATCACATTAGTTTGGATTGTAAATAAATACAAAAAATGGGAGGCGTCACTACATCATGCGTTCTTTAGATGAAACAGAAAAAAAATGTGATAAACAAAAATAAAACGTAAACAAAACACTTCACACACTAAGCTGCTTAAGGAATAAAGTATACCAAAAAAATATATTTCCTTTTATTTGAAATAAACAGAAACCTATGTATTTTGTTACATGAACAACATATTTTGCGTACAGAAGAACAATAACACTTCACACCAAATAAACAATCATCGCCGAAAAATATATTGCTTATAAAAATCTTATTATCTTAATATTTTGTTTTTATTTTAAAAGAAGATATTGAGATATTTTTTTACAGAAGGACCATGTATATGAAGATCGATCAATATATTATCAATATATTAAAAGTACATATATTGATCGATCTTTATGCGGTAGTTTTTGTGCCATTCGCATTATAACCTCTATCACCAGATACACAGTAACATAATTCGAGTATGCTTGTCTGTATGTATGTTTTAGAATATATTTTTACGACTTTTCTCTTATCTTAGATGTTTCTATCAGATTCTCGAATATCAGCCAATTACTCGGAACGGCGAATGTGAAAGAAAAAGTACAAATCTACTTTATAGGGCTTCGTACCCAAAGAGTACCAACGGAAGCTACGACTAAGGCTCCGCTGGCGTGTCTGTTCTGTCCGTAAGTCACTGGATATATTCATCAACAATCATTTCTGTCCTACTGCTGGGCACAGGTCTCTTCTTGTGCCCAGCAGTGAGTAGGATTTAGGCCAGTCTACCACGCTGGCCAAGTGCAGATTGGTAGACTTCATACACCTTTGAGACCTTGTTGTGAGACGTTGTTCTTCACCACTGGGCTAGTCACAATTAATTTCTAATACGCATGTAATTTCGAAAAAATCGGAGGGGCGTGCCTGAGATGTGAACCTCGGGCCCCCCGTTTGAGAGGCCCAATTTTTAACCAACAGAATAACACTGGCTATATTATGAAACGTAAAACTGAAATATTCACTAAGTCTATAACACTTACGGCCATTATGATGACAAATTCAATAAAAAATAGAAACTTTAAACTATAAAATTTACCAAAAAAAAATCCACGCCATCTAACTTGCCTTTGCTGACATGTGCCAACATTAAGTGTGACATGGTATTTTGCTACAGTATTTTTTTTATCGTATAAAGGTATCAAACGGGCATGCAGTCCACCTGATGGTAAGTAGTCAGTGCCGCCTATGGACAGTAGTAACCATCCCTAAGTACGTATAATCATACCTAAGTTTGATCACAGATGCGTTGCTACACCTGAGGACTAGGATGTTCGATTCGTATTTAAGTATAGCCGGCAACCACGCCTCTCCAAACCGATAATGAGCATGGCGGTGGTACCTTCGTGGTCGAACTAACGAGTTCTACCACGTGGCATAGTAGTTATGTTGCGCTTCTTGCTACAAACATGTTTTTACAAAGCATTTTTTCTTGATCTTAATGACGACTAAAACCATCGTGTTCCACTCTCCAACCATCCGACCTTTAAATAATAATACATGTTTTATTCTCTTCTCTCATCTCACATTTATTTCAAATAGTAAAAGAAACAAGCGTCTGGTATCAAGCAAACATTGCATAACTTAACTGTTTTTAACTAAATTTAAGCAAAGCAGAACTGAAGGTTAATACTTGTTGAAGCCGAACGCTTTCATGTTCTAAATTCTAACATAAATTCCTTAACAGCTTCAAACCAAACCAGAACAACCGCGACACATTAACAAATCAACGCCCAAATGAGCTTGATATCTCTTCTGGGTCTGGGTTTTAATATAATGTTTTTCGTCGTGTGAGTCGCCAAACACTAGTTAGTGAGTGTAGAAGGTTAAAAGTATTTATATACCAAATTCAGAAATAACTAATTCAATAACTTTATTCGCAACAGTAACCACTTACTCAATAAAATACTAAACATAACAATATTTCTCCACAAGGTCTATACATTCTGGAGGATTAGGCACGCTCGGGGAAGCCTTCTAAGAAATTCCAAGAGAAACGTCGTGTGATCCCTAATGGAATGTATTCCGACAGATATTCGTGGAAGCATCAAAGTATTAAAAAGCCAGTTTCCATTTTTGCAGACTACTCGTGTCACCAAACGTTTATTTTGGACGGGACTTTCTCATTGAACTGACTTGAAATAAATGAACTTGAAGTCACTTAAATACGCATTAAGGATGACTCAAGTAGTAGTCGTCATATTTAATGAAAATTAATTGAGACCACATAGGAAGCGCCAGCTTCTTAAATAAAAAAATCATGAACATCGGTTTACTAAAAAGTCCTGAGACACACACATGTAACGATCAAAAGAAAATATACTTAAATTGAGACTTGACATGAATGACTTTTTTAAGATTGTTGAAAAAGAGGAGTTTCTTAATTCTACAATATTTTTTGCACTATCAATCCAGGGGGGAAAAGTTCTCTGAGTTATGGGATGTCTACCAATCCGCACTTGGACAGCGTGGTAGACTATGTCATTCTGAGAGAAGACCTGTGCCCAGCAGTGAGACAGAAATGGTTGATGATAATAGATACAGAACTATGACAGATACAAGTGATAAGCAGACAGTGGAGCTTTGGTAATCAGGTTCCGTTTGCACCTTTTAAGTATGGAGCTCTAAAAAAGCAATATCCGCATATCCGCAAATTTCCAAAACCATGTCTTCACTACAGGCTACGTACATTTTCGGCGCATGATATTTTTCTTTCCACTCAGTCGTTCGACCCTCGTTCTGTCAAAACAAATGCCTTTTTTCCTCTGTTGCCGCGAAGCCTCCATCTCATGTGCCCTCAGGTTTTTACTTGAAGTACAAATTAAAAACTGCTCCAGTGCCTATCTTTAGCCTACTCGCAAAAATTTCGAATGATACTGTTATGTAATACGTAGTTTTTGGGTTATAGTAGTATTCAAACCTTCGTGTGCTATCTCTTCCTTCCCTTACTTGGCCGATTTTATCTCAAGTTAAATGAATACGATATCTTTGGATGAATAATGCATGTTTAGAATTAATCATGTGAACTATTTTAGACTTAAGAATTCCTCAAAAATGTTTAAAATCTACCAACCCTCACTTGATCAGCGTAGTGGACTGTAGTCTAGACCCTTCTCTCTCTAAGAAGGAACCAGTATCAAGAAATTAACAATAAAGGGTTTGTTAAAGAAGACTTTATTTGTGAAGAAGAAGTTATTTAAAGCCGAAACAATAAATGTATAGAAATACAGTGTTACTAAAAGATGCAATGTTTAATTATCAACAAACTCGTACGATAATAAAGACGAGTGATTTCGAGAGAAGGCCACCAGATGGCGTCCCCCGTAACTTACACCCTTCGCTAATGAACGCCCAATTCTTTTTCGATTTTCATTCGAAACAAACAGGGGATTATTTCGGCAGGTACTCGGGCGAGATGACTGCTTTATACAGGATGCTCAACAATGACGCTGGAGTAATTAGTACCTGCAAATTAGAGGATTCGTATCCAATGTTTGTATACACACTGTATGTTTAGGTATTTTTGTAAGGCAGTACAGGGTTAATGATACAGCAGTTTTAGTCACAAGCTGGTGCACAAAATGAATACTGCATCGAATTGATATTCGTGTAGAACTTTTTATCGAACCTTTCATCCATTACCATCATTTCTGTTTCACAGCTGGGCGCAGGTCTGTCCTGAGATTTTAGAAAGGTTAAGCCATAGCCCACCACGCAGGCCAAGAGCTGGTACCAATCATGAAACTTTTTAACCATATCCGTGATTTGACAAATGATTAGTTTTTTTTATATAATCCATTGAAATTTATTTTTGGCAACAAAATTAGTCTCTGACTCCGAATCTCGTTTAAGTAAGTGTATCCTAACCACAACCTACAAACCAGAACACGGTCATATCCAACACTACTGTTAAAAACAGGAATACGCCTGGCGGTGGCTCCGTAGTGTAATTATGTAAAAATTTTACACGTTTAGTAGGGTTTCGTTTCATTTTTCTATAATTTGTTAAAGCGACTACAGGGGTACAAAATGAAAATTTCAAGGATTTGCCTATTGCTATTAATCCATGCAAAGCATATTTACAGTTTATAAGATGACAGTTGGATAGAAACTAGAGAGCCAGACAGACAGCGCAGCGTATGTACAAGGATCCTGATGGCACCAATCGCACACAGGAACCTAAAACAAACACAAATCTTATCACAAAATCGCTATACAATCAAATCGTTATTATGAATTATCGTAACGAGGTTTCTAACGATTATAGGTTTATAGCATGTCACACCGCCATATTGGTGTGGAATTATAAAACCCATAGACAATTGGTGACGTTTTGATAAGTCTATGGCATGAAGCCATGCTTGTTTTAAGCGTTCCGCGTTCATAGCATGCCAAGGGGACCTTATTATTAAAACTTTGCTGTCCGTCTATCCGTTTAAACGTCTGTCACGGATCTGTCTGTCATTTTGTGAATTGTTACCTTGAATTTTTATAGAATATCTTACACTTCGGATGGTATAACAATAAATATTAAATAACAAAGACAATATAGATAATAAAGAAGAGAAAAAACTTAAAAAAAAACCTTACTGTACTGGGTCCGATTAATGTAGTTTTTGATTTTGACTTTGTTCCCAAGCCAAAAAATTAAGTGACAAATTTAGATTTCCGTTCTGAGTCTGGGTGTTTATGTGTCCCTTTTTGACATGGTATCCATGACACATGGAATTGTGGTGCTATAATTTATGGCTATACAAATAAATAAAATTGGAGTATCTGTATGTAAAAATTAAAATCCCCGCTTTTTACTACATACATATGAATATAAACACGGTACATATAACAAAACATTTTTTTTTTGTATTTTGTCTGTCTGTCTGTTTGTTCCGGGTAATCTCCAAAA
>DWOQ01000885.1:0-10141 GCA_018251115.1 Codatractus alcaeus | reverse complement strand
ATAGTGAAAAAAATCCCCATGATTTTCGATGTGTTGACAACAAAATCCATAGACGATGAAGACGGTCCGCGATAAGAAGCGGAACTGACGGCTTAAGATCCCTATCAAAGCATGGAAGATCGCCTGAAATTTCTGTCACCCATCCAACTTGTGACCACACCCGATGTTACTTAACTTAGCACTTCGGTAACCTTCTACATAAACTCTGGAGTACAGATTCGATTGCCAATTCGGTTGTACATTTTTTTACATTTGTTACCACAGAAGTCCGATATTTATGCATACATTTCGGTTTTTTTTGTTACGAAGGGGAGTTTCGGGGGGCGATTTTAATTCATTGGAGCTTGGATTTCAAAGACAAGAACAGAGAACTCCTCAAATCCGAAAAAATTTACAGAAATTGTCATATAGGTCTATTTCTCTCCAAGACTTACGTACGTAGATAACTAACCTCACTACAGTCAAAGACGTTCTGGATTGAAACCTGCAAAGTACAATAGCACCTAGTAAAAATATATGTAATACTAAAATCGGTTGATTTTAACATTTTTAGCGTAGTATTTTATATTTTATCTATTATACAGTACGTTTAATACGGATGAGTGATCAGTGCCAACAATTATTAGGTGTAATGAAATGCTACCTACACACACACAAAGATAGACTCTATATACATTCAGATACGCTCATTTAAAAGTAACTCGCACAAGAACGACCAGTACGGATGGTAGGTAAGCGGCTTTATTTCCACTTTAATAACGCATATATTTTTACAGGCCCGCCGCGCCGGTGCAATCTTTTACAGAAATTTTAATAATGGATGACAGATGGTATTACTGCGTGAAATATTTTTACAGTGAATATTGAATAGCATTCTCTGATAATATTTTAAATAATAAATGTATATCTGGATTTCGTGAGAATTATTGGATGTATAAAGGCGAAGGTAGCTAGTCGCTGAAATATTGACCCCATTTATTAAACTGAATAAAACTTTTAAAGTCAAAACATAAATTACCAAAAATCGGCCAAGTTACAGTAGGGCTTGCAAACAGGGTTCCGTACCACCGTCATTAAAATCGAGAAAGAAACGCTGTGGAAGAAACAAGTTTGTAGAGCCATTCACAACTTAATATACAAATACCGCCTGATATTATTATAAAATATAACGATATCTCTCTCATACAAGGATGTGGTTGCATTTCAACTTAGAACTCAGATAAAACATCGGGTGGATTGCGTTCTTCTTTGCTACCGAGGACAAAAAATCAACGATTGTAATATCTGACGACCCGCGTGGCGATGCTGTTACCACACCCACACGGTCTACACAGGTCTGACACGCAGGGGGTTCCGGGTTCAATCCCCAGCCAGTCAAAAATCTAAGTGATGAATTTAGATTTCTGTGTGTGTGTGTATATGGCACCCACGACCCAGGGAATCTTAGTGTGAGAAAGCGTAGTAGCGTAGGAAGCGTCATGACTGTAGAAATCTTCAATATCCACGAAAAATCTAAGCCGATATTTATTTATAAAAAATTCAAATCTCTTAACATATGATTTTAAACTAAAACTAAAAACCTCTTAAGTAAAATCGACTATGCCGAGGTAGAAATTATCAATAATAAAGAATATAACATACACTATTAATATCAAGCAAAAAACGCCAATCCAAAAAACGTTGATAGCTGCAAGAACAATATATAAAAATACCCCGGACAATGTTACAAAATATTACAATATCACACTTCATGTACTTATCGTATCGCCGCAGAGGCAAAATAGATAATGTAGATTTTAATGGATAACTCTAAATATTTTAAAGCTTTTCTGTTATTTGTTGTAATAGCGGCCATAGAATACCTACATATAATGTAATATCTACACATTCTAAGAAAAATGTGAGTGTCTACCTATAACGCAGCTGTATGCGTTACGGACGGACGAACGGACGGACGTGACGGACAAACGTCCAGGTGGACAGACGCACAAATAGTAAGCCTTAGTAAGAAAATAATGTATAGTAACCAACATTCACAATCACAATCGCAGTCGCGCATAATCTATCTCGATACAAACTTGAAACTGTTAAGGAAATTGCAAATCTCTTAATCGAAAGCCATTATCATTATCTGTAGCGTTTTTAATTTAAAATAAAACCGCGCCTCGGATCTCTAAAGTCCGGAGCTAAATATTCGCAAATCTCATTTCGAAATTACTTATGACGGATCGAGGGAAAGCCTCGGATTTCAGTTGCTTCAATATCGGCAAGTAAATGGATCTCTCCAGAAGTAACTTTTATTTATAATTTTAAAAACATTTTTGTCCACTTATTACCCACCACACGGTTATCACATTTCGTGAGTGTGAACTGGGTGTTCAAGGAAAGAACAAACACCCTGATCCGGCAAGAAGGCCCTCGAAGAAATAATTAAAAGGACCTCGAGCGATGAAAAAATTCAAAAACCGCTTACTTTCGGAGTAAATTCTTAAGGATTTCATTCAATTTAAATTTCATATAGAATAAAATTTATTTCAAAATAATATCCAGATTTTACTAGCTGCTGAAGAATTGAACTTAAATATTTTAAAATAAAGTATTTGTATAAAATTAAAGGAAATTTCTGAATCCCAATAAGACATTTAGTACATTATTTATGTGTGATTTTGTGTGATAGTTGCTACATAGGTTCAGGCGATAACAATATACAAAATACCTCCTATCCACAGTGTGGTTCTAGTGGGCTCCTCAGCCCAAAGCACTATAACCGCAATTTTTACGCTCCCAAGATCCCGAACATCCATTAAAAATACGTTGAAAAGTATCTTCGTTGTCTAGTTCTATTTTACAAATTAGCCGAATAGAATTATACTATGAGTTGTGTGTATGAATATAGTATCGAAAACGTAATTTACGTTCGTTTAAATTTTGAATTATACTTTTTCAGTAATGGATGCTTTTTCAGTAATGGAAATTTTGAATTATCTTTTTTCAGTAATAGCCTGTTTAAATACTGATCATTGTTATTGATTATTTTTTAATATTCTTACTCGAAAGTATTTGTTCAGATTTAATAGAAAGGTTGTTTTTAAAATACATTCTGATGACCAGTTTCAGATTATCAATTTTTAAATTACTTCAAACTTTTCTCAATAAATGACTTATCTTCAAAAAGTATTTTAAAAATACAACTGCTAGTTCCAAAGATATTCCTATAGATTTTGATTCACACTTGGTTGAAGGAAAATATGTTTATTTTAATAAGAAAACAATTTATTGGCTGTCACTCATCCATTCACACTCGAGCGATTCAAATCGTCGAATCATATAATGCGAAATGTTTGCAAAAAAAGCGTTTTGCGAGTGTTGGCAGCGAACGAAGCCCGAGCTGTCCTCACTGCATGCAACGAGCTTCACATGGATTTAGACGTACATCACAACTATTTCGCTTTGAACGACCACTTTTGAAATAGCGATTCGAAACCGTTCAAATGCGCGCCGCGGTTGCTACACCAGTCTGACTCATATTTCTTGTTGGATCGGATTCCTAGAATAAACTAAGACCACTCTCCATCAAGCAACCTTTCATTAAAAAACTGAATCAATCATCTGAGAGCTGCAATGGAACACACAGACAAGCACAAAAACAGATACACACATATTATACTTACATATAATCAATAACGTGTGCGTTTGGGAGTACGATACAACACACACACAAGCAGAAACACGGATTCAAAGCTTCCTATGTTAAACATATTAAATCCTTCTTTGGGATTTGGAAAAATAAATGGTTAGCTCCCCAACGACTCACTTTATAGGTAATATTGTTGATTGTATGAAAGAAATAAAAGGAATGATAGAAACATTTTATTAAACGTTGAATCTGATGACGGACCGCCACTACTACGCTGCCGCGTTTTTGTTTTACTGTACATATCCTTTTATTACGGTACGGTCATTCGAATACCTTTCCGCTTCAGAAACTATCAAACGAAACATTTGTGTATATATGACAAGCATGAATGTTTGTTCTGTAACTGGGTGTAATATGGATGAGTGGGTTTTTAAATATATTTAGTTACTAGACGACCCGGCCACTCGTTGTTGAGGCACAATTTATATTTGCAATAAGAAAATGTCGAGATAAAATTTAGATTTTATAGAAGAAAAAGTAAAATAAAAGTTACTCCTTATAATAAGTGCTATCCGCCAGTGAAAATCCGGTTATAATCGGTCCAACCGTTTCAGAGATTAGCCGGAACAAACAGACAGATTTTTTTTTGTAAGTAACGTATATACTTTCACAGGCATTCGGTGAAAACCTATTAATTTGTAATTACAAACAGATACATCAACTTTATTTATGTGTATTGATAAATATATTTCTATGTTTATCCATTTTCTGGTTACTGTTGTACAGGCTCTGCCTAATTTGGATCAAATACCTTTGTGTGGGTTATCTCGAGTTATTACATCATGCTTTTAATCTTCGGACTTTTGGAAAGCTCTAGTTATATTCTTTGCTTAATCGTTTATCGTTAAGGTAAGTGTTATTACATTTATACTTTTAATAAGTACTATGCTAAATATATTAAGAGAACCTACTTAAATCGCACCAATCTTGGATTGCCACAAAACTACCAATATCTCAATCATTATGCATTACCTATTTGAGGTTGAGTATGATGCAGCTTAAAACCCAAGTTTTAAGGCTAACGAAATTAAACGGGAACCTTTTAGAAGTATCCTCTTTCGAACTAAATAATATCATAAACTGTTGATATACGACGCAGTTATGGGGTAAAAATCTTGAAATAAATACAACCTAGTTGAGAACCTCCTCCTTTCCTAATTCTGTGGAAAATACGGGAAATTTTAAATCATCTACACTTCACCGTTAATGGGTACGTATAAAGGTCATAGTCCTCCTTTAATTGGCGTAATTTTTACTGAACCTGCACCTTTTGAATCCAACAATTGATCGCTATCTTTTTTAAATGATCACTTAACCTGGTCGGTAGGCTCCTTTTACTTAAACGCGAACGCCACTTAAGACAATTTCTTCCCCATAAGCTATTAAATTTCCGAGCTATTCAGTCCAGTCCATTGACCCAATAGCCAGCTAATTCTAAGTTTAAAACGCTTTCTACACTCATAGCCCCACACTAGGATTCCCTGTGTGGTGCCATGTACAATGACGATACACAGACCCTAACCCAGACCCTATACATAAATTTAAATTCATCATTCAGATTTCTTACTGGCCGAGGATCGAACCCGGAACCCTCTACCTGTCAGACCGGTGTGGTAACCGCACCGCCACGCGGGTCGTCAGTTATGTCGGTAAATTTGTCTATGAATCATCATCACAAATTCCGACAGGTTAAAGAATACAAAGCATAGTTGTCTCCGTATCGCACTTTTATAAGCAATAATATTTTTTATATTAAAAATAACTAACGATCCTCCTAAATGTATTCGGTACATCACATTTACATTTTTACAAACAAAAACAGACAACAGGCCGAGATCAAATAAAATACTAGACTACACTCGGCCACTCAAGTGTTTGTGTAAAGTGAAACGACTCACAGGCGGTGTACGCAGAACTTGAGTTAAAACCCTAAATTGTTTTCAACAAAGTAATCTATAACAATTTGAAAAGTAGCCTATAAATAAATGATTTATTTTGTATTATTCATACTAATCTGTTCTAATATTTAGCTAAAAATATTGAATGTTTGAACTCGCTAATTTCAGAAGACTACAGTCATATTTGTTTCGTTTCTGATTTTTTGTTCCAATTAAGGAAAGCTTTAAGAATTTATAAACATTGGTTTTCTAGAAAAGACAATCCAGTTTAACCACTCTATATAATGGCCGTCATGTGCGCGGAAGGTCAATGATAATTTGATTTTTAGATATTTTTACGTAGAAAGAATAGCTACTCACTATGGATACTGTTTTCAAAAGCAGGTGAAACCGT
Source organism: Codatractus alcaeus (assembly GCA_018251115.1). Taxonomy (NCBI): domain Eukaryota; kingdom Metazoa; phylum Arthropoda; class Insecta; order Lepidoptera; family Hesperiidae; genus Codatractus; species Codatractus alcaeus. The sequence goes on along the minus strand of DWOQ01000885.1, from coordinate 4,152 downwards.
GTGATATTTTAGGCACCATATTGCGGCACACAATACTTACGATACTATATTTTTACCTATCAGATTAGTGCGTGAGTATATCGTGGTCACGGCCCATTTCGCCGTGAACACCATCCACACAAATGAATAAAACGTATCGGGGTTTCCCGTTACAAAATAAACAGGTATAAATTCTGCAATGACATTCTATTAAAAACATATTATCCTAACTTTATGACTTAAAGTTAAAACATGAAAAATAACCGGTTGTATCGACAAATCGATCAGCACGTTTGATATTTAAATAGATGGAACATAATACGTTATTCGGTGTTGATGTGTTCATTAACCTTCTATTAAAAGCCCGTAGGCGTTTATGTACTGAAACATAATATACAGTCATGATAGTAAAATTTTGCTACAAATGACGACTCGAATTACCCACTGAAAAACCAACACTGATTTACAGGCGTAGGGTGTAAATTCGATAGCCAGTCAATTCGATTACTTTGATCTGTTTTTTTCTGGTCTAAGTGTTTCCTTATCTAAATCATGGTATAGTACCGTAGTTTAAACACGTTCTCTATCGCTCGACGCTTAGGTGCGGTATCTGCGTCGAGGGAATTGAATTTACTTTGTCCCATTATAATAATAAAATAACAGAGATTTTTTATATGTTATTTTATTGTATAAATAGCAAACGAGCAATAAGTCCACCTGATGATAAGTGGCCACTGCTGACAATGATCACTTGTAATTAAACCCTAATCGGGTGAGAGTCGTACCTGAGATCAGCCACAAGATGATCCTTGAGGAATAAATTGGAATGCCTCGTATAAATGCCTCTCATACCACACCCTTGAAACAAAACACAAGCTTATCGCCGCTATTACTAGGCAGAAATAGGGATGGTGGTGGTTCCACCAGAGACCAACCAAGACTCTACCACTTTTTAATATCATAATATGTAATACGTATAACATACGCATATTTATTTTTGCTTCGGTATTTATCTCTTTAACAACCTTTGAAGGTGATAAAATTATCACAACGTAACACTTAGTGTTCACTCTTCACGAAAGTATTAAATAAAAGCGGCCAAATTCGAGTCACGAAAAGTAACGAAAGGTTCTGTATAACATTTATTAAAATTTAGCAAAAAATGTCAAACATACACGCACAACATATACACATACGAGTACCGTTGAACATTGTAACAAAATATTACGAATTCACCTTCCATGTGCTTCACGCCTTGGGAAAACGGCATATGTGGACTAGTTACATAGAACATATGTTATATTTACAGTTTCTATTTTACTTTTCTTTGTAATTATTTGTTCTTATAAACCCGTAGTACGAACTGTGTATCTAGCAATTACGGTTCACAAGATACAACACTGTAATATGGACAGAGGACCAGACGAATATCATCTTAGTTATCCGGTTTCTTTGGCACCCTTAAGCTGCGGAACCCGAAAAAGCTAGAATTGCCTACATTGAATAGCCAGTATATTATACAGCCAATAACGTAGCACAAGGTATATAAATAGGATAAAACCCTTTCATAAATACGTGAGAGAAAAAAATAAGCTGTCAGCGATCCAACATAACCGGTATCGCTGGGAACACGGTGTGCACCCTTAAACACCCTCCGCCCGGCGCAAACCCGGTCAATTATGCGTTCGCTTTCCTCACTATCTATACCGTCCTCCAAAACAGCTCTTGCTACCTTCGAATAAGATTCATAATGAGTAAAAACTCTACACTCTGCATCGACTCTACCATCCGCGGCGTTTCAATCGAAAACATACCTTATCGTTCGCACTTAGGGGTTGTTTTTTGAAAACTTGGCGCAGGTAGCCTGGAGCGAGGCGGCGTTAAATGAAAAAAATAAAAATAAAGAGCTGGGATTTCATAAAACTCCTACATAGGCACTTAGGCCGGAGTGTGGAGGGAGTTGAATATTTTTCTATTAAGTTTCATTTATGCTGAAGAGAATATCTTGTACGCTCTCGTGTGAGTTGAACGAAACTATAAAGGAGTGTCGCTGAAATAATAATGTCTTATGGACATTCCATCAGGTGGTTTTCAATTCCACCATTCATTCATTTGCTAGGTGATAGAACTAGAACGTTCAGTCTGACACCCCCACCCGCATACGGAGGATCCGTTAAGCAACTTTTGTGTTTCGGTTTGGAGATCGTGGTTGCCGGCTATACTTATATACAAGACTAACGTCTTAGTCCTCAGGGTTATCAACGCATCTGTGATCAAACTTAGGTATGATTTAATTGTACTTAGGGATGATTGCTAATGTTCATGGGCAATTACCATTTACCATCAGATGGACTGCATGCTCGTTTACTAACTTTATACGATAAAAAACACTCCAGGTTATTCCCTAGTTATGAGAAGAGATCTGTGTCCAGCACTGATATATAAACAAATGAGGGATGAAGGAAAATCCAGACATTTAGTTTTTTTTTAATGTACACGTGTCATTGGACTCCAGTCGCGTTTAAACATATTTTGACTTGATATTGACATTTTTAATACATGTTAAAAATACCATTACGATATTTCTATCGAAGCTGGTTTTAAGTTGAATCAAAAGAAGATTAAATCATTAACTTCAACATTGTAGTCACATATGAATAATTGCTAGATATTGAAATGGTCTTTGAGGTGCAAGTTATCATGACTAGCTAGTTCTCACATTCGGTAAATTTACACAAGTGGCAAATACACTACTACAAGCGCATGCTTACGACAAATTGACATAAGTGCAGGCAGCAGGCCTTTTTTTGAAAAAGGGATTCCAAAGAGGACCTATTGTAATTTAATTGGCATTGGACCTTAGGTTTCCAAGATACAACCTGTAGCTTAACAAACTCGAATAGAAAATGTATAGTGATTGAGATATTGGTAAGTTAATAACAATCCAAATAGGTATAGTGATTGAACTCTCTTGTTTTAACCGGTAGTTATTGCTTTAAATATTGACGTTAATTAATTTCATAATATTTAATACAATAATTTAAACTTGATTTTTATTTACTTGTTACGTAAAGTCATGTTTAAGAAAACAATAGAAACCGAAGTGGAGGAATACCGCAACTCTGTGACCGCATAATGGCGGGGCTTAGTCTAACAAATTTCCCAATTAAATTGTAAACCAGTATCTGATTAATGAGTTTTGATCCTTTTATCGACCCGCGTGGTTGTGCGGTCACTACACCGGTCTGACACGCAGAGGGTCTGGGTCTATCGCTGTGTGCGTTCTTAGCACTCATGATTCAGGAAATAGAATATAGCAATTAACACTGCTTTACAGCATCTCTTAAACGCCACTTAAATAGAACTACTATCTTTTCAATTTATTAAAAAAATAACAGCGATTTGCTATCTTTATTTGAAATGTAATTAAATAAAATCAAAACATTTTATTCCAAGTAAAGCTTTTGCAGAATTCTCGTCAATTTTCTACCACCACTTCTGAAGGTGTTTGTTATGAAAAAGAAGCGGCGAAAGAAACTACATAAACACATATTTTTTATAAAATATGTAAATTACATATTAATAATTTAAAATTATGGAGCAACTTGAAGATATGATATTAATTTGAACATTTAATAGTGAAATATTAAGATTTTAATATTAACATTTACAAAATTAAATTAATATTAAACTATTCTACTGAGGTATTCTACAGTCATACCATTGGATCAACATATCCAATTACTGACTCCGCTGACGATGTATTAACCGAGACTGACAATAATATAGCGAGGACATATTTTATCGCTAACACGATCATAGTAGTACAAGTCTATTATTTGTCTAATCTCTAGGTGTAGCGCTTAAAGCTAGAGATTTTCCTAATTGCTAAGTTGATTTACGAAGGTTTTATCTTTAGCTCCTATCCTGTCACAACCTTACCTTTTGTAACAGATAAATGGCTTTTCTAATACCAAATTAGAACTAGTTAATAATATCCTTCACAAACATTAACCATTTAAAAGGTCAGCGATATCAAAGTCAAACACGACAGAAGATTAAGAAGCTACTTGGGGTATAAATTAATGTTTTTACTTAAACATTTCACATATTACCAGTTTACTCATAAAAAATAATTTATAAGCATAGTGAACAAAAATAGTAATTTTCGTT
>DWOQ01000884.1:0-10141 GCA_018251115.1 Codatractus alcaeus | reverse complement strand
AATCCTTTTGAACATCGTTAGCTTGATATTTGATATTTATAATATCAGTATGTATATACATACATCATTTAATGAGGATTCTTTTTACTTATCTGTTCTATTATTTCCGGTCACAATGTTTGCGTAATTTATAAAAATGATATGTAATAAATTTATCCATGAATTTTATTTATTAAAATAGTTCTTAATCAGAATATGTCTTTCCTAATTTTATGTCATGTTAATGTTATGTAATACATTTATGAAGAGTAGTAATTATGTAATTTTACGTAAGTATTTTTATTATTTAAGTAAGTTATTAAAATTTTCAGGAAAATGAGGTACAAGCCCTGGACATAGAAGCGTTTGATGCATCCATTAAGGTGATGTTTGAAAGATGTGTGACAGATATAACCATTGTTTTATACTTTGTAACATTTATTTAACAAAATATGTTCAGTCTACCTATTCTTAAACTTGAATTTCATCTTTGGCAATCGTGTTTGGCATTCATTTCAAAATTTTCCAAAAATTTCAAAATCAGTGAGTGCTTACTTTGCTCTTCAGCTTGGCATGTTCAATTGTTATTCAATTTATCCAAGAACGGTACAGATAAAAGTCTTAACAACTTATTTTATGTTGTTATCAATCTTCTTTGTGGTTTTCTAAATGTTGAAAAGTTGCATATCATTTCCTTTAACAATACTTTTATATCTTTATAGGAGTTGCAAGATATGCAAAATCGCCGTCATCAAGACAACTTCATGCCTTCACAGAAGACAGTGGTTCCTTTGAACCGTTATGACGAACCCGATCGCGTAGTAGCGCGAGCCTTGTATGCTTTCAATGGACAGACATCGCGAGAACTGAGTTTTAGGAAGGGCGACCTGATCAACGTACGTCGTCAAATCGACTCAAATTGGTACGAAGGCGAAGTACACGGAAGGATAGGGCTATTCCCATATAATTATATCGAGGTGAGCTCTTATGTTATATATGTAAGGATAAAAATTATAATGTCACCCACTGTAATCGACAGTATTTATTTAAACAAAAAATCAAGACAACTTTTTTTTCGTGTAAATTAATATCTGGAAAAAACTATTAATTTTATTTTATTTTTTATTTTATTTTTCAAAGAACTTAATTGAAAAAGGTGATTATGCAAACTTTATTATTCTAATATTTAATTACATTAATATATGTAGGATATAGAACTTATTTTCATAAAATTATGATACCTTAAAAAAAAATTAATTGAAATCTCTCTAATTTCATATGTTAATTATAAAATAAAATAATACTTTATACAAGAAAAATAAACTCATTCAACTATTAATCGAAAGTATTTTGTATTCCAGTTATTAAAAGGCGACGTCGCCCAAACACCCAAAAAGCCTGCAGTAGTGGAGGGGAGGGCACGGGCGAAATTCGACTTCACAGCTCAGACTAATCTCGAGCTTCCTCTGAAGAAGGGCGAGGTAGTAGTACTGACGAGACGAATCGATCAAAATTGGTGGGAGGGCCGCAACGGAAACAAGACCGGCATCTTCCCCGACAGTTATGTTACGGTGTTGCAGGAACCCAGCTTGGGAAAACTCGGTACTTCAACATTTTGTCTTACTTTCCTTATTATATTTATTCAATAACTATAGCTTGTTGCTCGCTGTATGTCTACCATAACTTCCGATATTCTGAACGCCCTTTAACCAACACAGCTTCATCATCCTTGGGTTATAGTTGAACGATGGATTAATTTTGCACCCTTCTCGATTGAGAGCAATTTTAAAATTGTAATAAAATTGTAATAGATCGATATAAAACGATATTTATTACAGAAATTCACAGATTAGCACAAACTTACGTTGCTGAAACGGCTTTCTCATATTTTAAGCGTTAATTATTTTATACAGAAACGCAACCCAGTGTGATTACTGACAAGCCAGTAGCATCACCAGCGGCTCACGGGCTATTAAACGGTTCGGCCAAGAGAAGCATGGGCTCGCATAGCTATACTCCGCAGCAGAATAGCCCAGCGCTTGCCAACGCGCCTCCAGCTACGCAGCCTTTGCCCGGTTAGCATCTTAAAATATTCTGTAACTATATTTGTAAACTCAGGAACTAAATTTGGACTATATTACTTGTTTATGTGGATACGAATTCTTCTAACCAGAACAAAACAGCTTTTTACTACTATTATAAAGCATAAAAAAGCGTGCTTTAGACCACATCGATTAAAATATGGCTATGATGGTTAAGTAGTATAAATGATTTTCTATAAATGCTTATTAATATTCCCCAGGTTACGCAACAAAACAACCACAAAACCTATTGACTCCATCAGAACGTGGCTATGGACCGCCGACTGGTGCTGGTGTAGATCTGAATAATGCGGAACCACTGTACGTGGACACAAATGCTGAAGCCGTGCCGTAAGTTTGACATACACACAGTTATATATCACTTTTTACGTCATAGTTTATGTCAATTTACAAAAGATATAAAAAATATATTGTTAATTCTTCAAAAAAGATTTAACTTAAAAGACTTAAAAATGATGAGGGAAGATTAATAATAATAATAATAATAATTGTTTATTGCCTCTAAAAACACACAGTTACATAGAATTTGAAACAAAAGAAAATTACAATCAATGGAGACAAAAGAGATTAGGTTGGTATGATTTTTAATTGCCTCGGTCGAGATCTCGAAGCTCTCTTCTCTAAGGTTCCTTTGCAATAATGCCAAGTAAGTCATAAGTCTTCCTGGTGCAAGTAGCCCCGAGCCGTCTGTGTATGTTAATTATGATATTCTGTATAAAATACATAAATTATACAAGGTATGTTTGATATGATTTCAGATATCGTGCTATGTACAAATACCGTCCGCAAAATCCAGACGAGTTGGAATTGAACGAGGGCGACACCGTTTACGTGCTGGAGAAGTGCGACGACGGCTGGTACGTCGGCTCCTCCCAGCGCACTGGTCGATTCGGTACCTTCCCAGGTACGTGTATAATGTGCATAATTCTTTATTTATATAAAACCCTTTCTATAGCCACACTAGGATTCATACCATACCATACTTTGTGGGTGTATCATGTATTGGGTGTACAAAGATCATATACAAACACCCGGATACTTGTCACTTGTATAGAATCACAGTTCTGTACATAAAACAAAATCCACAAAACAGATTTGTAACAGTATTTATTTCAGGTAACTAAAATATTGATTCTCTAATGTATGAAAACCATTATGAGAATATGATCAAGCACTCCTCGTGCTTCTTAATTTACGAAATTAGATTTACAGTTATTTGCGATATCACATATCGTAAAGAGATCAGCAATACTATACCTCACGTTAAACCCTGTGATATATTTTATCTAAATACGAACACTACTGCATATTTTATTTCTTTAAATTATTCGAGATAACTTACAAAGATATGATACTATTTCATTATCTAGCAGTAATTTAATTATTTAAAATTAAAATGAGTACTTTTCGATATTATTATGACCCAGGAAATAAATAATAATAATAAAATAATATATATTCACTCCTCACAAAGCCAATTTACAGACTAAATAATCAAATAATTATTAGTTCATGATTAAACAATGTATTGTCATATGTACAATGTCTCGACATTAAGTTTTAATTGAAATGTGTTTTCGTTTATTTGTCAGGTAATTACGTGGAGCGCATCTGATAGCGGCCGGCGTCGCTGCTGCGGCGCTTGCGGCGCGCCGCGCTGTGCGGCCGCCGCGCGCGCTCGCCGCCGCACCTCCACCGCCTCGGTGCCGGCCGCTAGCCGCGACACGCTACGATCACAACACTAGTTAAGGGTTGCCAGAGCACAATTTTTAAGCAAGTTCATGCTTTTATTTTGCTGATAAGTAAAATTTTAGAATATGTGATTTATAGTGAAACGTATTTTTGTTTTGTATAAAACTTCGAATTTATCACCGATTCCTGTGTTCGTGAATATTCAAAGCTAGCAGTAGTGGAGGACTTTGAGCTAAGCGAACTGACTTTGATAAAAATTGTCTGGCAACCCTGATCTAGGCATATGTGTTCCATTTATGAAAGAGAATTAATAGGACGAATGACTATCAATGCGGAGATTAAAATTGAAATAAATTTAAATACATATCGTTACAGAATATATGTGTTTAAATTATTTTTACACAGATGTAGGTACAAAAAGCTACCGAGGTTTTAGAAGTAATTACCTGTTTACTTTTATACCCATTAGAGTTCTTTAGATGAAGAGAAAACATACTTGGTCGCTTTTTGTATTCGATGGTCGTTCGTAAAACTAAATTATCCGGGACTTTGAGATTAAATAAAAAAAACAATACGAATGTAACGAGGATTTGGTGTTAGCAGTATAACAAATCTTATGTGCATAGATGGCCTAGATGTGTCTGTAATCCCGAATCCATATACCGAATACCCAAGTCGTATTTAACATGACTAAAACGGTAACACCCCTTTTTAGTAGAAAAGGATGTCGTAACCGTAATATAATGTTACCAAAACTATACCATGACTTTTTATAACATTTTATATCTTCATAAAACTAAGTACCGATGTTCATAGATAATAGACATTGCTGTATTTATTACCTAACAATCGTTACATATCTTCATTTCATATTTCAATAATTTTAAGCATCTGGCGAAAATACCAAATTTATCTGGTTGGTCTTGACATAGGTAGTCTGTAATACAAATAAGCACAAATTGCCAAAAACTGTAACAACAGCTTGAATTTACAATTTTGATAACCCTCCTTTAATATTGGTACACATTATGTTATATTATTTAAAGCAAACACCAAGTAATAGATGTCTAACAATATAACCTACCCAAAGTTGATTTATGCGTCCCAAAGAGTATGTTTATTGAATTATGGTGTTGTATAATTGTATAAAAAAATAATAAAAATACTTATATACCTGTAAAGTTGTTTAGTAGATATAGTTATTTATTTAAATCGATGGAGTGTGAGCTCGGGCTCATCTTTTAAAAGTAAAGTTTTAAAAGATTGAAGCTGGATACGTGGTTTACTAATTTGTGTCAACTAACACATTTTCACGTCTTCATTCAGTGTCGCCAGTCAAATATCAATTTAGATACATAGTTAGCTTCAGAAATTACTTTATCGCCGATGAATTTGACATCAATTGCTAGACTAAGAGTTGGTACATAATAGCGATTGTGGTACAGTAAACAAAAGTCAAACTTTGAAAATTAACACAGTTTTGACATTTTGTGACGTGACATTGGAGTTATTAACCGCAAACTAACATAATGTAATCAATGCAAATTTTGAATCACACAATATCAATGATAAGTTACCACATTAACTTAATTATCCGTGTAGTCGTATATACACGTCGCAATACTCATGACTACTATGCAAATATGAGTGTATATAGGGCGAGTAATTTTTGGCAACCTTTGACAATACAATTATATGCTTAATTTAAACTAAGATATAATGAATATAACGCTATAGAAGTGCTATTAGTCGAGTATCGAAGTATATGATCTAAATGTAACTTCTTTTTTATTAACTGGAATTATTGTAACTAACGTAAGTGGCTTTAGAATGTCTAGTCAGACGCAAATTGTTTAATTTAATTTTAAATTGTTCTGTAATTACCTAATACAAAAATTTAATGGCAGTACATGGTGCATTAAATTTTTTGATATTAGCGAAACAGCTGTGTCGTAATCAACGTTTTATGAATGTATGTCTCTATGTATCCTAAGTAAGTTTACCAAAGTGTCTCCTCGCCCTATTTAAATGCTTCATTTGTGTATTTCGTACTTCTTCCTTATTTAACCCATTGTTGTATTTACTTTTGTTAATTTATTTTTAGAAGCACAAATGTTTTATTTTGTTGTTGACACCTCGACATACAATGTAACATTAATTGCTATTGTTTAAATCATCACACCTAATAATATAATCTTTCTATTACGAACGAGTTTTATTGTGGAAGACCCCAATTTCCCTACTGATATTTTTTTATAACCAAATACTCAACATATTACATATCACGACAACTTTGAGAAATTACTTCACTCGACCACTAATCCCAATCTACGAAAAAGAATATACGCCAATTTTGTATAAGCCGTACTATATAGTTAACATTCGAATATGTTTAAGTCATAAGTTAAGTTTAGTGCTTGGCAAATTATAATTAATTTGTTTTAATTAAGGTGGTTATACAACACGCAGGTTCTAAATCAATATCAGTATACTAATAAAAATACGACTAACAGTTTGTACTATACAAAGTTCATGGAAAAACATGCTTATTGCAGTAATGAAATTTGATTTTACTGTCTGTATCCAATATAATCGTTGCCTAGCAACTACAAACCAAACAAAATAAATCAATAACTTTTCGCTGTGATGCGCGTTTCGTCTACGTACATATATTCTCGTGATTTATTCTTTTCTTATGTCAGTAATTTATAAATCGTGTATTTTGAAACCATAACGAGTAAAAGTCAATTGAAAAGAAAAAATAAAATGGTAGAAACAGATTGGAGAGAGATTTTGAGTTTCTCTCAGAGAGAACTCATGCAAGCTGACAAAGAGAAGCTTTGCGAAAGTTTGTCGTGGATGGAAGCCGATGATATTGAACTCAACTTTACGGACCTAAAAGCTTTGTTTAGACTTGCTCAGGATATACTGAAGTATAAAAGCGAACAGGTAATTTTACTTTATCATGTATTTTATAACAACACACGTGATTTTAATGTACACTTTAAGTTTAATGGTCATGAATTGTTATATGCCGTAAAATAAATAATTTTAACAAGAAAGTCAAAATTGTTAAAAGGTAAACAACTTGATGGGAGAAATAGAAAAAGGAAATAGAAAAGATGGTAAGAGAAAAATAAAAAAGCAGCTTATCGGTAAGCAGAACATTTATAATACTAAATTATAAATAGTTAGATTTTTCTGAATTGTACCAAATTGTATGATTTTTAGCATTGTATAATCAATATTACAACAATTAATTACCATTACATTATTATATTCAGACTCACCTACCAGAAGCTCTGATAGTGCCCTAGAAACAATAACTCATCAAGAAGAAGTAATTAAGGCAAATAAAGAACTTTTACAGCAACTTCATTCAGAAATAGCTGAGTTGGAAGACCGTAAAAACAAATATGAGGAAAATAAAATTGAACTGGATAAGGAAAGCGTATCTAGCCGTGATCCCTTATCAGAAATGAATGCTACAGCTCAATTAGAAAGTGAAATTTATAAAAAGAATAGACATACCAGGAAATTACTTGCTGACGTCAAAGTAAGAATCCTAAATACAAAATATATTCATATACAGATAAAATTACAATTTGTTTAAATCCACCAAATTTTCAATGAGATGCTAAGCAATAAATGTCGTGTTATTATAATCATACTGAAAGTTTACTGAATTATTAAAGTCTATCTATGGAATTTTTGCGATTTGAAACTCAATGTAATCAAAGTTTGTCACGATCAAGAAACACACAATTTGAAGTTGGCAAGAGAATGAGATAGATTACATTATATAGTATTTGATATTCTCAGTCTCCTCGTTGTGCAATACCATGCGATGGTCTCATGTCATTTGTTCAATGTGAAAACAATGAAAGTGATGAAAGTGATATGTAATATAATATGTTACGTTAAAATATACATTTTTTAAACTTGGTAAAAATAATAGACTTTACAATTATCCTAATTTTCCTGATTTTCTATATCCATCTAAATTTCTGGTAAGCTACTTTTCAGAAGTCTACTTCTACCATGCGTGAATTGCACACACATACACTTTATTTTTTATTATTTTATTTATAAATAAGTTTTTATTTTATGACATATTTAACATTGTTAGATACTTGAAGAAGAGAATTTCAAAGTAAAGGACAAATTGTCACAGCTTAAAGATAAATTAAAGGAAGCTACTCAACTATTAGAAAATTTGACTGAACAGCTATTTTCTCTTAATAGTGAATGCAGCCAATTAAAAGGTTTGTTTTTATTATTTTTGCATTGATAATTTTAGAAAATTTAAGGAAATTTCAATTTTTAAAAAGTCTAGTGAAAGCTATTAGATATTTGAATATTTCGCTTTTAAATTTTATACTTTTACTAACACTTACATAATTTTTCAGAAAGTCTTGGGAAGTGTGAACAGTCAAAAATTAATTTATTAATAGAAATAGAATCGTTAAAGAAAGAAATTAACAATAGAGATGTAAATAAAAATAACATACAAGAAGATGTTAAGTCTAAAATTCAACATCTAAAGGTATATATCATAGTACTTATATTTTTTACGTATATAATATAGATAACGGTTACCTAACTCCGTAATAATTTACTTAACTAATTACCAATTATGTGTCCGCTGTTTTTTATAGATTCTAATAAAATCACATAAAAATGAAATAGAACGTTTATCAGTTGAAAATACGCAGTTAAAGGAAAATCTTATTCTAGCTTCGAAACCTTCTTTATCTCCGAAAGTGAGTATTTATCATTACTGAGAATTTTTAAAATTCATAATATCATTGTATTTAATATTCATTTTTTATCATTATTAGAGAGAAAAGAAATATCCAGAAGAAGCAAAACTGACGGAATTACAAGATAAATTAATAGAAGCTTCAAATGAAATAGAACAGTCTGCATGTATGATTAAGCTCCTAAAGACTGAGAACAATCGGCTTAAGGGTGTTATTGAAGAAGGGCCCGATATACAAATACATGACAATAAAAATGAGAGTGACGACGGAAAAGAAAAGAACATGATTACGAAGTTAAGAAATAAATTAAAAACTATGACAATTACCCTTCAAGCTACAGAAGAAATGATTCGGAATAGAGAAAAAGAAGTAAGAAATAAACAATCGTTATTTTTTTCTTATTTTTAATTAACAATCAATCAATTAATTACTAATCATTTGTATAGGTAGCAGAGTTAGCATCACAGTTGCAACTTGTACAATCTGAAGACGGTATTAATACGTTATTAAAAGACTTAAAAAACAAAAAACGTCAATTGAAAGCGAAAGATGATGGTATCAAAAATTTGGTTATTGAAATCAATCAATTAACACAACGTAACGACGAATTACAACTTGAGAACGAAACTTTGAGGTAAAACATAAGCATACTGTATTGTTTGTAAAATTGATTACGGTCATTTTAGTACTTAAGTCTTTTAATTATAATATTTCCATTGTTGCAGACAAAAACTAAATATTCCTGCGGAATACAAAGTTCCTACTCAAGGAATTTTAAAGAAATATCAGGACATAAAACACAATTATTTCCGCATTACCAAAAAATTACGTGAAAACGAAAATAAACTGGTTGCTGTTGAAATCAATAACCGGATAAAAAATTGTAAAATAGCGAAATTAATGGAGTTGTTAAATAAATTTGGCTGTAACAAAGTTAAAATTACTGAAACTCTTAAAGAATGCAATGAAAATTATTCCATTAACGACGTTGAATCTAAGTATACATTTCAATTTTCTTCAAATTTTCTGTAATTATATGCGAGATGAAAACCTTATTAATTTTATTTTTATGGGTTTAGTATAGGAGAAGACACTAAATCTGAAAATACAATTGCCGTCCCTGATCCTGAAACGGAAGCAATAATTAAAGAGAATGAGGGTTTAAGAAAAGGCCTAACAGAAATATTAGATTTTTTAAAAGATAACAGTGAGTATTATTTATGTTCTTTCAATTATACATGCATACATAAGTAAGAAAATAAAAAATTACATATTTGAAGGTACTACATCTTCTGGGATATTGGCATTAAAATGTCCAAGTTTAGAAGCTGTTTGTCATTCTATGGACGCACGACATGCAGCTGGCTGGTTTGCCCCCCACATGGCAGCAGTAATGGACTTGAAGGCAGCTATAGGAGGCAAAGACGCTCTTCTTACTGCTCTACATGACTCCAGGTTGATGAATTTATATTTATATTTGTTGTTTATATGTAGTGTTTTTAATTATAAAAAATTTAATGAGAAAATAATGAAAAATGAAAATTTTGCACATATTATGTACATAAGGATATGCGAACCATTTTTTTTACAGGAAAGAAACATTTG
>DWOQ01000883.1:0-10142 GCA_018251115.1 Codatractus alcaeus | reverse complement strand
AGGCAAGAAAAGTAAAATGGCGCTTCGTCACAAAGTGACGCTTTACAAAGCTTGCATAAGGCCAATTATGACATACTCCAGTGTAGTCTTCGCACATGTGAGGCACATTGACAGTTATCAAAAGCTCCAAAATCGATTCATGCGCATGGCCACAGGGTGTCCGTGATACGTGCGCAATGTAGACCTACATGGTGATCTCGAACTGTCCACCATCGCTTAATATATGAGGCAGCTCTCTAAGAACTATTTTGATTAGGCTGTTGAACACCCTAACCAACTAGTAGTCAAAGCAGCCTACTACATCCCGGACTAGGATGCAAAGGCACTCCACAGACGTACCAAACCTGTCCTAGACTATTCCCCCCTCGGGAGGAATCCCTTCCCCAACCCCAACGAACACTCAACACTAACAGATTCTACACACACCGTTCCCGCCGACGAAGTCGAAGACCCCATTACAACACGGCTACTACACGATATCCTCGAGTAACCGATATAACTTACCAGTACTCCACATTAGCGTAACAGACCAGTACAACACATTAGCGTGACTGACCTAAGTAGAGGTCCGTACGTCACAGGAAGTGTCTCACCCTTGTGTCAGCCGCAATACCAATTTAATAAGAGGCGGACGGCCAGGACTCCGGCATTTCGCTGGTTCCGCAACCTTCCCTCCCTTTAGCGAAAAGAAGGTGGACGGTCAATGAAATCGGAAACAGGGTCCAAAACCATCCCTCCCTTCCCGATCATAGCCTTCTGTTTTCCCAGGCTTAAGCCCCGTCAGGGTCTTGCCTCAAAACACCCGGTGAAGCTATCAAGGCCACTCTGGCCAACAGAAATTACACAATTCGAATAAAAAACGTTTCATGACAATTGACATGCCTGTTGTCGGAAACTCAGATGATTGTTGATTATGATTGTTCCGCAAGGGAATTATAAAATCTTCCAACACGCTTGCTTACAGCTTACAGCAACGAAAAAGTGCATGACGTAACGCTAGATGCGTGTATTCATATTAGACAGTTTATATTCATTTTAAATTTGTTTCTGGTTGATTATAGTTTGATAATATGTAAAAGGGCATGAAATATAATAAAACGACGTACATCCGTTTTGTAAGTTTTTATTTAATAAAAGATGCTGATTACAATGTCATCGCGTGGTTCTAACAAAAATATTATTAATAATGTATAATGATACTGAAATTAAATTAAAACTAATAAAATAAATTCATACAAATTAAAATGGTTCCAATTATAAAATATGCAGCATTTAACATCTCAATAATATAATCTCAAGTCGAAATTTAAAAATATTTTTTGCTGTTTTAGCAACCACTTCATCCGCATTTACTTATTTAAAATATGTATTTTCACTTGGAATTTTGTCATGGGTTCCCTATTACCCAACCCAAATATATGGAAAAAAAAACCAAATATGACATTCACCTGTTTATTATTCTCATTCTGCATTCTGCTATTTAGAGTCAACTCTCTTAACATATTGCAATCAATCATCATCGCTTTAAAAATCATCGCTTTATTAATCATCGCTTTAAAAAAAGAAACAAAATTTTCTGTAAAACTTTAGCGTTGTTTCAACAATGAGCGTAAATGTATGTGGGTGAATGTTTGTCAACACTATTGTTTTTTATTAACAGATACAGGACAGAATACGTAAGCAGCGGGACCAATATTTGACCTTGACCATTCTTAGCGAATGACTATGAAGTCAAAATTAGGATGACTTTAAGGATTATTTTAAACAAAATATTCTCTACGAAATGAATGAGCTCTGAAGCGAATCAGTTCACTGATAGTAAATAACATATGAATAAAATATAGAATACAATATTAGTTACATTTATTAAAAAAATATTGACCTGTATAACAACCATTAGTTATAAGCCTTCCGGGTTTAGGCACTACGTTTTGTTATGCTCGAGCACCAAAGTGCTAAAAAAGAGTTGATCGAATTAAAAAATGTAGGAATAACGAACAACCTTAGTTACAAGTTTCGAATGTCAGCTTATAGTTTTTAGGTTTAGAAACGTGACCAATGGCGGCGAACTCGCACGACTAATCTTTATTATTTAGTATTTCATCACAGATGTGTTAGCCCTGCAGAATAAATCCCAGCCCAGCGGAATAAGTTAGTCCCGTAATACTATTTATATGAGTAAAGATGAAGCTTTATGACTCAAATTGTAATTACAGCTTGTTTATATGAGATCGAATTTAAAAATTGTTTAGTAATATATATAAATAGCCCTTACGTATTTGGCAATTCATTTAATAAAGAAAAGATTTTATTGAAACGATAGAAGACCCATTTCTTTCTTTGCTATTTCCCAACCGTTAATAGACAGTACGATTTTACTTTCATTTAATTCATAAACACAAAATTGGTAACTGAATATAACTAGATCCAATTACCAATTTTGTGTTTATGAATTAGATAGAGAGAGTTCTCTGCCCTTTGACTTTTTTCTACTTTTTCGGTACTACAACATTGGCTGAAGTGTCTATGGTTTTTCTACTCGTTTTAAAAACGAAAATATCTACGGCCTTACCCATGATATGCGTTACCACCCTGCAAACCAGAACACAATAACACTACAACTCCGCTGCTAGAAAGAAAAATTAGAGGAAAGTTAACAAGTCGGTCACGATTGCTTTTATAGCATTCATTGATCGCATTGGTGATCAAGCCGTATTTTAAACCCGTACTGAATTAACTTTTCAATGTGTAAACCAGAGGTTTCCAAATTATGTAATGGGTTGTAAAATTATGTAACGTTGTTGTATCGCAGCTCAAATCTAGAGGAAAACGCAAGAGGCACAGATCGCCTACATTTGAGATCTAAAGTTAGCCCAAATTTATAAATACACTGATCGTTCTCATAATATATTGTTTTATATTATTTTATTTTATATGAGTTTTCTTATTAATATTTGCTTTTTTTTTTGGGTTTTGTTTGAAAGATATTGTAATTTTAGTGCTACACAGTGGTATTCTCTGACAATGGTGTCGTCTCTAAAAATATCTTGTGAATCTCTAGGTTAGGTTTAGGCTGTTTTAACCTATTATGTTTTAACCAGTTAGCAGTTCGGTACTTTTACCCATACCGTTGTCTGAAGAACCATAGAACCGGGTCTTATTGAATCCAAACCCGCCAAAAGCTGCAATTTGGAAAAGGCATTCAAAACAATACAAGTAGATACTTGCAACAATACATATAGGAAAGCATAAAGTCAATTTGCTTAACAATATTAATATAAAGAACGAGGACAATATTAAATATAATAATGAACAATGTTAAATATAATAATGAACTAATATACAGTCTAATTTTATTTTAAAGTTGTAACAAAAACTATCGAACGATTTCTATATCTTTTTTCAGATTTTAACAAATATTTAATAACAATTTAAATTTAAATCATACATTGTTACATAAAAAAAGCTTTGAATCATCTAATATTGTTAAGTTAATTTTGAGAAACAAAATATAAAGATAGAGCGACATATCATATGTACCTATCCTAAGAAAAAAGTTATAGGTGACTATCAGATCAGAGAAACTACATAAATGATATGCAAGCGAGTGTCCGTGAACTAGGTCGTTAAAAATTTTAGGAAAAAGTATAATGAGCATGTAGCAATTTAGCATGCATTTTTATGTTTCAAACAGCCACAGTATAAAAGCGTGTCAACATGTTTTTTATTTAAAATTATAAAGCTTTGAAAATAATTTGACTGTCCATTCGAATATCGTACTTTACCCTTTGAAATATCGAACCCTTCAAGCACACATTTAACAAATATATTTGCCAGGATAACTTAGGGATTTCCTACGCTATTAGCATCCAAGATTTTGTAGGTCCTAAACATACCATTGCTTAGGTAAATTCTTAAGGAAATACCATCGGATGTTTAATATTACTTCATAATATTATTTGAGACATTATAACATAATGAGACAACATTAAAATACAATCCACACCCCACTGTTAAGTGGAAGATATGTAAAGTCAACAATGTGTCAACAATGTGAACAAACAATCATAATGACAGACATACAAATGTGACAAATACAGGATAGAGGTCTAAAGAGGTAACAAGTCTACACTAAAATGGTCTACACATTTTCCTGAATGTAGAGTTATTTTTAAAAGTGAAATTATACTGTAACTAACAATGATTTTAGGAATGACATTAATTTTGCGGTCTCTTACAAAATTACATTAACAATAATTTTATTACATTTATAAGGCATTGGCTATCTCAACTTTATATTTTCTACGCTTCCATGTATAAAAGTATTGAAAACTGATTATTGTTACATTTCACATGCTTACGAAGTACAGCTACCACGATCCACTTAACTATAAAAACGGTTATAAATTGTCATACCATGTCATGTCATTACTTTTAAATACCTTGGCGTTCATTGTATTAAAAAACCGTTATTAATCATAAGTGACAATCCTCAAAAGTGGGTTACTTGCGATTATTAAATCCGATGCCTTTGTTAAGTGGAAAGTGCTGGCACCAGCTATGATGACTTTGTATTGTGTATCATATCACGTATAAAGCTTACACTAAGCTTAGTTACAGCTAATCTAAATTCCTAGTGTGCTTTAATAGCAACAAAATCATCATCTACATCGTCAATATTAAACCATTTTGAAATCTGTATATAAAACTTTAAAATATTATTTATAATAGTGCCCTATAGCCACATGAGTTACAACAATTATAAATAAATTCATTGTATATTTTATTTATTTTTGAAATACTCTGTCAATATATTGTGTTATTGACAAAAATAGTTGTACATTATTAAGGTATTAACAGACACAATGATATCACATTACAAAACTTCCTCAAGTTCTCCCTAGGCTCGAATATATTATTGGTGTACTTATTTCAGTTTCAATAAACTTTAATCCTGCAGTACTTACGCTAAAATCTTTATAGAAGCTTTTATCGATTTCGATTTATCTTGGGAAAGATATGTAACCATTTTAATTATTTAACCCCTATACTATAAATATTTAACAATATATTAAAACATGTAGTCTATAAAAATATATTATAATTTATTTAAGTATACTAAAGCTGTTATGGAGCTAAAATTTGGCGTATTAGGCAAACTCTGTGCGGTATTATTATCTACTGCCCAATTTATTTGAACAATTATTTTTATAACGATAGATCATCTGTATAAGTGAATAATAATTTTGTAATTATGTATTTAATTATTTTCTTTTTAAGAAGCCATCATTTGTGTTCACTCTATAATGAACAAATAATGTTGTGTAAAATATATTATTTATATTTAAAAACGCTTCAGGAGCTTCTAGTCACATTCGCAGAGACTTATTGAGGCTAGGTTCATGACTAAATTCTAAAGATGTTAAAAAATGGAATAAAATTGGATTTTGACATTTGGTAATTTCTAATAGATTTGACAGTAAACAGTAAATACTAAATCCTTCCTCCTGTTTTAAATCGCGTCTTGCTACTTTGTAATCGCGTATAGAAGTAAAAATGCTTCTGATACAAAGTCTATAATGAGTCCACATTATATCCACATAGCAATGTGGGAAACATAGATTCTCTATAGCAATTTGGGAAAAATAGATTATTGACCGTGATTTCTACAATATTTCTGTTCTACCAGACCACAGGTTTCGAGAATTTAAGCTGATGTGTCTAATCAGCAGCTTTAGTTTTAATATGTCACTGTCTCCGGTGCACATACGGTTAAGGAGACATGACTCCAATGTGCTTTGGGAGAATTAAAAAGTGTTAAATACCTAGAGGACCAAAGTCGTATTTTACGTTATGGGGATAATGGTTTTTGAGGTTGAGTAATTGAGTTTATGGAGCTTACTCTAGATGTAAGAGCATTGAAAGTCCCAATATGCTGATATACTCCTCTTCTCTCTATTTTACATCCCCTCTAATAAACACTAATAAATAACTCTGTACGCCCAAGCCTCAAGAAACAGTTACATAAAGTCTTCAATATATTATCATCTAATTGGTGATGCTGTTTTCTGTTTTCCTAATTCGATTTTTAATACAAAATTTGGTTCAAATCAGCCTTTTAATGTTCAAATAAATTGCAAACTGCATTTTTATGGAATATTAGAAGTTCCGGCAGCTCTAAAGCTTGCACCAACAGTCTAAGAAAAGTCTAGTTAAAGTCTGTAATTTATTTTCAAAGCAAATATCACATAATAATGATCACTGCAGGATTAAAATCCATTGCATTCTATTCAAAAACCTCCATTTTCTCCTTAACCCCCGTGCAATTAGCACAGAAGAAATTATTGCCATAAGAGCATGAATTATGTATGTTTTCATAACACTGTCATTATACCAAAATAGGAATTAATATTTTAAAGATAATAACTCGTTCATTACCTTCTACAAATTTCGCCATCTCTGTTACACTAAAATGTTTATCTGTCCTCCGATGTTTCTAGAAATTGAGCATAGACATCTCTAGTGCATTCTCCTTTCTCGTTGAATTTGTACTTGTAATAAGAACCATCAGCACATATCACTGAAATAAATGTAGGATTACATACAAACGACAACATACAAGATGAATTGTAAACCTTTGAAGAAAGAGTAAAAAAATAAAACAAACTATGCTATATCAATTAATACAGTTTGAACACAAATGGCAGGAATGAAGGCAGTTACTTTTATTATAAAGAAACAATATATTCGGGGTTCCACCTTGCATATACACTGTTTTCTTACAATATTAATATAATAAAGAACATGCATTCCATTTGATGGCAAACTGTCACTGATGTCTACTGACAGCTAAAATCTAACCTAGAGTGGTGTGAGATCTTACTTAAGGTTGGTCATTAACATGTTGTTAACCCTGAGGACTAAATTAGAACACCACATAAGTCTCTGCCTCCCAACTCTTCAAAACAGACCACAGCAGTGCTCAATACCACTGTTATAAGGCAGATGTATGTATGGCAACTGTGGTGGTAAATGTATGTATGATGTATTTATGTACCCAACCATGATCTTTAAAATCAAAATCCAGCAGCTATACACTGCTGCTATAAACAGAATTAGATGTGGTAATATTCTTGATCCTTAGACTACTACCACCCTACACCTGATGGCATGTAGTTACTATAAGTGCAGTTTTTTACATACATATTGTCTCTTACTTACTAATACACAAAATAAATAATTAAAAAACAAATCACTTACCAATAATAGAACTCTTATCTACACCAAAGGCACAGATGCATGGTGGTCCATTTGGTATTGTAAACTTGCAGAAACTCCAGTTGCTTGAGAAATATTTTGGTAAGAAATTAACTGTTGACAAACTGGACTGCTTATTTAATTTCTCATCTTCAAGACTGAACACATGTACGGTACCGTGATCCGATGTGACACACAAGTTTGTACTTGTGTGATTGAAGTTTATACAGTAAATTGTAGCCTGTAATAATGTGTTGTTATTAGTACCACGACAATTTGTTCAGTAGTTACACAAAGTCTACCCCATATCAAACAAAATATAAGAATGTATCCAAGTAGAATATTCAAATAAAATAATTTTTTTCATTACCTGATGAGCACCTCTTCTCAGTTCAGCTAATTTCTGTCCTGTGTTTGTATCAAATACTCTGATTAGTGTACCCTTAGTGGAGGCAGTGGCTAACCTCGTACCTCCTACATTTAAGGCGAGGCAGCTGAGTGGAGCTTCGTGAGCCACTATGAGATGTCCTTCCGGAGCTGTACTTGATCCTGCATGACTACTTAGTTCCACTAACTGTAAAGGATTATTACCGGAGTCTTGTGAAAATTCAAATACAAACAGTTTAGTAAATAAAAGTTGCTTACTATTGATAATGTAAGAGTTGAATAGCGGGCAAAATGTCATGCATCCCGGCCAGAGGGAGCCCACTATCCAAAATGGCTACAGACACAGGAAAATCCTGACATCTATTTTTATATAGTTGCACACATTATTACAACACAAGTTTTGTACATACTTTACAAAGTGTTTTTTTAAAAATAAACTACAACTTTGACTAAGCCTTTTTACATTAAGTGAATAAAATGAATTTGCCATAGGCCTTTTGAATAACTATTTAGGAATTTAATATATGTATTTTTGTATGTAGGAAATGGAAATCTACCTGAGACCCATGTAAACATTTTTACAGGGTGCCAATTATACCAAACTCTAAATTATACTTCAAAGTAAAGATCAACACTTTGTTGAAATACAGGGCTTTATTCAAATTAAGCCTTTCAACAAAATGTTGAGTTGATATCTTATTTGATACATTTGCAGATTATGAATGGACATAAAAATATCCAAATTTTATATACACACATTGTAAATTATATTTTGATCATCAAATATAAATTTTATATATAAATACTTCAGTATTTAACTGCAATATTAATACATAACAACAATGTATAATTTCCTGAACATGTCCGGTTTTGCGACTGGGATAGGCGAGTAAAGCATTATTGCTATTCGGACAAACAACACACAAGCCACGTAGGTTCTGGCACGTCTCAAATACGTGTAGCAACTGAGGCTGTGCAGTGAATGTGTATACTTTGATTAGGTTCTCTGAAAATTTTAATCCAGCATTTATCATTCATTTGTTTCATATCAGTCATTTGTTTAGGTATATATAAAAACAAAATAGGAACAGAAAATTACAATAAATACAACAATGGCATTATTAGGAAACAATTATTATTGAAATACGATATTAATAATGATCCTGATTCAATTTTAATATAGTAATATGTTGTAGGAAGTGTGACAAATTTGAATATAAATGTATAAGATAAACCAGAATGTATTCTACTTATTGTTGATTTTCCAGTTCTTAAAACAAGTATTGTTTAAATGTATGGTGTACATTACTAATGCAAGTAAAAGTGAGGATAAAATGTTTACTAGGGTATTACTATGGTAAACTTATTTTTTAAACACAATGTAGGTTACAAAAATATTAGTCTTCACATTGGAACATTAACTGTATACATAATAATGTTCTCATATTCAGAGTACTATATATTTATACTGTTACAATTTTATCAGTTCAGATTACTATGTAGATAAGTAATTGGAATTTATTTACCCAAAACAACAACTATACGGTCCCTCCTCAGTTTTACAGCTTTTACAGGGCTATTAAAATCAAGTGCGATCGCCGAATCTTTTTTCAAGTCGTCCCATATTATAACTCTGTTTGGAGGATACACGGGCGTCTTGCCACCACCGACCAAAGCCATATAGTTACATCGGAATAACATTTCGACGTATGAGAGACCTCCTTCAGCGAAATTTTGACGCTCTTTTTCCTTAAGCGGATCGCTATTGAACACACGAAATCCATTTTCCGTCCCGCAAGCAAAGCAACCTGAAGAAATACGACAAAAAACATTCGACATAACAGTAAATGCTATCACTGAAATCAGCGTTGTTATAGTTATTTACAAGGTAACGTTACCTTGATCCTGATTAAACCCCACATACAACAGTCCATTTGAAGAACCAGTATCTTCAGATAAGTTCATCGTTAAAGTTAATGCAAACTTATAATTTTCACAGTTTTAAAAATATTATTGACAAAGAAAATTTCCAAATAACCATAATTCAGCTTGCGGCAATTTGACATTTGTTTGACTTACTTTGACATTTAGCAATATAGACAGAATTAGTAGACATAGACCTAATATAGACAAATAAATATCAGATGCATATACATAAGTAGGTAGAAACGACTATTAATCTAATCACAACAAAACACCGTTTTTACAATAAGGGCGTAATTTTGAATAAAGAGCGCAGCCTAGAATTTAAAAATAGACTTAATGAAATACATCGCAGAGCGTGTGTATAAAATTGCAACCGAGTGACGCAGTAACTATACAGCAATTTAATAGCAGGCGTACGGCCAGGACTCCAGCATTCTGCTGGGTCAGTAAATTTCCCTCCGTCTAGCGAATGCGGACGGTCAAGCAACCCGGAAACGTCTTCTGTACCCCCAGGCTTGAGGCCTAAGGCTCGCCTCAAAAAACCCGATGAAGCTGTCAAGGCCACTATCGTC
>DWOQ01000882.1:0-10143 GCA_018251115.1 Codatractus alcaeus | reverse complement strand
TCCATCTAAAATGTGAAATGGCGTTTAAATGGGATTGAAGTGTGATAAAATATAGGTGTCTTACATTTATCTCGAAAATCGATGTAGCTAGTTTTCATTTTTAGAAAACGTTTTATCTGCAATGATAATCTGCTCCAACATCATTAGATATTATATCATTTGTAGGTATTGGTTCGTATTCTAATCGACACGAAGGTAAATTTAGCCACTTTCTACAAAGTTATAGACCCAGTTTCGTGACCAGATGTCTCCAGTTCGATTTTTTTGACATTCCGAGCAAATCTCGGTCTCCAGATATTTTTTAACACGAGGTATCAAGGTCAAATATGATTTTGTGCAATATCTTACCGTCCATCCACCATCGGCAACGTTTTGTTCGCAAAATACTTTGAGGAACCAATAGGTAGTGCCCCTTATTTGCAAGTAGTACACTCCAGAATCGCGCATCCCGGCATTCAAAAGGTCCACACATGAGTAGCCCTGTAACAATGATACACACACGTTATCGACCATTAAAACATACTTTGTATGTACTTAGTGAATGTTTAGTACTTTGGTAGAATCATCTTGAAGAGGGATCTTGCAAATTACTTGCTTAAACTATAACTGCATGCAAGTAAGTCATAACATTATTTATAGTTTACTTTTTATATATACGACGACATATCTTTTGTTAGTAATGGACTATTCTTCCTGATATAATCCTGTTTTTTTGTCAATTTATTTACTAATAATTTTATTAATTTCACTCCCTTATGAATACGCAAGCATTACGAAACAAACGAATAGTTCGTCATCATCAGCATTATATCATTACGGACATTCGCAATGCGGATGCTACGTTCGGAATATTGAAATCATTTTGATATGCACAATGTCGATAGCTATTGTTAATGTTGTTGGCTCGCCTCTAAGGGAATCAAAAGGAAATCCTAAGTCTCTATAGATATTTTTGGCGACACAATACCTATGCTTTCTTTCTTCCGAACCGACTTCAAAAGCTATACCTACAGGTACCTACTTAGTCTTAGCTGTGGCATTTGATGTCTATCACTATCCATTTCCCGATAGATTTTAAGGAATTCACTGGTGCATCCTCGAAACCAAGGTTCATTGCAAATGAAATAGAAATGGGACTTTCATAGTATCATCCTCTATTCAACAAGATTAATTTACCTAATAGATTTAAAATCGAGTTACAAATAACAAAGTTAAGAAAAGAAACATTAGTTAACAAACAAACAAACGAACTGCGCCAAACTATTAAAAAATTACCGACCTCAATCGCAACACCTATCTAGGTACCAAGTCTTCAATTGTCATAAATCTAGTTTCTTGAATTGTCATAAATCTACTAATTTCAATCACACTTCCCATTCGAATTTGAGGAGTTCTCTGCTGTATCTTCAAAACCCAACCCTATGCCAATGAAATTAAAATGGGATCCATTTGGAAGTATCCCATTTCTAACAAAAACAATAATTACATCGGTTGGTAAATGATGGAGTTGTGAGATAAAAAACATCACATTTCAATTAAATCGAAGTCTAAGCATTTCCTCCTAAATTTTAGAAATACGCATTATTAAGGATGACTCAATAAGTAATCGTAGGATCTAGACAGAATTTAAATGGCACAGAGAAGGCATCAGCATTCATTAAAAAAACATCGAAATCGGTTTACCAATGCAAAAGTTTTCAGATAACACACATAAAAAAACAGTCTCGTGTATATGTGCAATACGGATCTATGTATTTGACAATTATTGTCCACCACAAAAAAGTATCAAGTAAGACATTTACTTCGAGTTACTGGCATCAACTGATGATTATCTCAATCCAGGAAATCACTTTCACATTGTCGTCAATAACAGAGTTCCCATTATGTTACAGAAATGAAGTAGTAAAAAACTGTTTTTGAAATAAGATAATAAATTACGAATTCAGTTCTGTTTCTCCGTCCATAGGCTACCTTGTAGACTGGCCTTGTTATTCTTGACAGTCTATTCATATACACGCATTTGATGGATTGTGTAAAGTAAAGTTACGAAAATATCTTCCCTAATAGCTTCATTTGTTTTTTGTCTAAAGTTATTTGTCTTTTGAGAACTAGTATAGCAAATCATGTTACGTATGACGTGCCGGAGAATAAATAGAACGGTATTTTAAAAGAATATGGGCAGAGAAAGTGTCTACCTGTTCTATGCAATTCTTTATGACCTAATTGTTCCACATCCTGATATTTTCGGTGAAATGTTTGTCTTAATTATCGTGACAAATAAATTTTAATAACAACAAGAATGGTGAATAATACTGTAATTACTATAAGGGTTTGAAAAAGTTACAGCTCATTTACACAAATTATTTTTGGCGTAATGAAGCCGTAGGAAAGTTTGGGCCCCATTTTCCTCAGCGAATGGGGTCATGAATTGAGTTTGATCGTTAATTTCCTGTTGCTTGTTCGCCCTGATTGCTCATATATGTTCTGCTCCCATTTGAGGCGACAATCGAAACAAAAAACGCGATATGTTATTAAACATATACAAAACTACACTTCAAAATGCCGTAAAATAATTGGCTCGAGCGCTAACCGAGATGTGGTTGAAATTACCGCGACCTGCTTTTGACGATGTGTTATTAACTACATAATCAAGCAAAAAAATAAATTCTACCTGTCCTTGATTTTCAAATCTAAGGCCATGTCATAAAATATATTGATATTGAGATACTTGAGAAAATAAAAATAAAGCTATCTATGGCGTTGGTTCAGTAGGCTTTTATAGAGTATATGTACTCGTCTCGCTCGTCTCGCGTAACCAATTTGCTAATATGTAATAAGTGTGAACAGCGCCTACAATTCGAACAACTTATAGACAGTTCTTATTAATTTTTGCGTTACCGCGTAGGTGTAACGTGTGTTGTTACAGCATGCTCGACATAACCGCGCTCGTATGACAATAACCACAATAACGCGTCGTAATCATCGGTAATTGTCGTGAGGTGGATGGGAACAGCCGGTTTTTGTAGCGCTTGCAGGCTGCGGAAAGTGCTGCATGAACCACATACGTAATATTATCAACTTTCCTTACTAACTGTATTATGTCTTTAAAACTCAGGCACAAAATATGCTTTATTTACTGTGTCAATGGTTATATATCATAATAATAATTCTTAAGAAATAGAGGTTTATTCAGAATACTCTATATGGTGTGTACTGTCATCGGATGTACCACAACTATTATCAATAAAATAAGTCGGAAAAATACAACATTACAATTTTTATGTAGTTTTATGAAACAAAAAGAAATTATATGTATATATTTCCTTACTCCCGTAGACAACTATAGCTACACAGTTCTAAAAGTGAACCCTGTCGTACCTAGGAGCTGTGTTCTGTTTTCTTTATATAATACTAAAAGAAAATTATAAAAGAGATATCGCTACTTAGTTTTATTAAATCATTCGTTCAACAAATAATAATATTACATGTACTACTCTCGTCTAAAATGCGTTATGTTATATGTTAACGTGTGTCGGACAACTACGATGCAACTGTTGCAAAGAATGGTCTATGTTTCTTGTTACTTCGGAAATGTTGAGAAACAATATTCATGACTTGTAGGAAGTGAAATAAATTTTGTCAAAACAACCCAGATTTACGTTAGTTATGGTTAAGAATAATTGTGACAATAAAACCTCAGTCGTGTGCCCCGCGGGTAGTGCAACCACTAAAATTACGTGAAAAGCAGTCACCACTTTACAGTGGTGATTACTCGCGATCGGGGAGCTCATTAAGAGCTCAAATTATAGGAATTCAATATTAATAATATTTTACATACATTTTACATAGACCCCTTAGAAGCACCTACGTTCACTTATCGTATGAGTCTGTTAGCGAACGTAAATATAAGTGGCTGATTTAGGATTCAAAAGTGTATTTATTTCGAGCACACAGTTGCGATCAAAGCTTCATAAGGATTATGTTTGTTTTTTATTACGTAAACGTATTATATTTATGCCTTCTTTGATGTAGCTTTTTGATAAAAAAAAATACTGATTTAATACCGCTATTGTGACGCCATCGCGTTTACCGCTGTAAGAGAACTCATCAATTAATATACAATTTTATGATGCTTTTATTTCAAAGCAATGTATTAGTGCAGCAGTGTATTGATATGTAGTAATGATATAGTAGATATAGTGATAATATTTATATATCATTTGTAATTATCACATGTAACATATGATCATTATTAATTGGATTGAGTCGAGACTTTTGTTCCTTACTTACTACACATTAAATTTTCATATATTTCAAAGATCTGTATTAGCTCTATAGTTTTTAACCATTAAAATTGTTAGATGAATAATTATTCCAGTTAACAGCCATAACAACGAACGGCAACATAAACCTATTTTTGTACCCGAATTGCATTTTCTTAATTATCCTTCGCCAATGAAAGTAACAAACACATAAACGTAACGAGTGTTACGCTCACTTTATATTTCCTTATTGCCCAGCCAGAAGATACACATTTTGAGAATATAAATCCATTTTTAAGCATAGTAATGGGTATTTCTTATGACAATTCCTAGAATTGTACTGTTTATTATTAAAACTGCAAATAAATGTATATATAAATCTTAGCTTCAATCTTGAATTGACATTTAAGTGACGTCATACAAATTTCCAAAGGTAACTAAATGGAGTGATATGAACATAAAGAAACGAACTAAACTCTCTAGAAACTCTAAAAGTTAGTTAAAGTGCGTTATGATGAATATAAGAAAATTGAAGCAGCCACATTGCAAGATAATGAACAAATCGCTATTATGCGAACGAGGTACGATAGACTTTTGTTTTAAATTAACCAAATGAAATTTGATTAATTTATGTGCACAACAGCATTGTAATAAATATAGTTACACGAATTTGCATCATGCAGTATAAAGAGAAACTTCGCAAACTAATTTTCATCATTTACGAGAAAATGAGACTAACAGTTACACAAGTATGTTTTATACGCATATATTATATCATTCGCTTAACTGGTACATTTTTTTCATTACACGCCAAAGAATGATTCGCAGCGACAACAACATTAATAATGAAATGACTATAATTTATGTAACTAGGTATAACTCACTTTCACGTCTTTGTAGTTGGCGACGATATCTGAAGCGAAAGTGTTATTGCCGATGATTGGCTTGTTCTTGACGCTGGGGAAGATGATGCCGCCTTTGCGGCTGGTGGGCCTCGGGCTGACGGTGCTGGAGCCGTTCCCGTTGCTCGGCGTCACCGTCACCGTGGCGGCCGCGGCGGTGCTCGCGCTTGGCCCCGTCACACTACTCGCGCTGTGCGTGATATTTATATTAGACACCGTTTAATCCTACACCTCAATACAATCAACACAAACAATATATCAAGTGCAATCAGTCGCAAAGCATGGCGCAAAGCAAAAATCTTTCGCAACGTAAGGAACTTCGCTAGATTATGTTTCATATAGAATGATGTCACCTGTTATTGATTGTCGAAGTAGCTGGAGTGGTATTTGCTGCGGTGGTGGTGCTCGGGTCCGTGGAGGGCTCGTCGACGCGGTATCTGTTCGGCGCGTACTCTACTAGTCTATCAATCGTAGGATCCAGTAAAAGTTCTGCGGGCACAGGACGCTGTGCTAAGGTTGCCACGTCGTCCTCTTGTTTCTTAAGTCTTTTTTCGACCATATCCAAATTTTCAATTATCAGATTTGTTTTTACTCTCAAATCGTTATGGATTTGGCCAATGGCTCGCTCCTGTCTCTGTGTTTGAGTTAAAAGTTCATCCGATTTCGGTACTAGATCATCTACTGAACTTTTTGTACCAACTACAACATCCCATACTTCGTCCATTTTTTCGGACACACTCATCATGGGAATTATTTTATTTACGAGGGTATCTATTTTACTTGATTTTGATAATGGTGATTGTGTACTGGTTGCGGTCCGATTTTTAAACAAATTATTTACATTAATTGACGCAGCTTCAGGTTCTACAATAGCAGCATGTACATCCGCCATCATGTAAAGCACTTTACCTAAATTTTCGGATACCAAATTTATATGGAATTGCAGTTTCCGATCGACTGTTGACATTGACGTCCTCAATTGATCAACCTCTTTCGTTATTTCATTAACTACTTCGGAGTTCAGACCCTTTGCAATCTCAATGACATTAAGGTTAATAGGTTTCTTTTCGCTGGCTTCGGCATTGATATCGTCTACGGGTAGGAAATTATTATCTATCTGATTCTTGAGACCAACTAACTTGGTGTCAATATCCGATACTTTTTGGTCCAAGGATTCTAATTTTCTGTCGAGCAATTGAGCGTCACTGAGTTTATTTCCATTTTCTCGTTTTACTGCACTTTCTGTATTATCTTCAACTTCATCTTTATTTATGTGGCTAAATAATTTTAAATCAAGATTTCCTAATTTAGATATAATGGCATCAGTTTTATGGATATTGTCATTCACTCGGGAATCTAATGCTTCAACTCGTCGCATGAGATGCTCAACTGCTTTATCCAGATTTTCAATTCTTTGTAATTTCGTTTCCAAAGTACTCACTATAACTTCGAAGACATTAAAGATGTATTGTTCCCTGCAACAAAAAAAGTGATATTGTAGTAATTTATTTACAAAAATGATATATATACTTATTACACATTTGTTATTTAATTAAAAATGATTTTATTTTAATCATAGATTATAAATCATTTGATTGATGGGATGATTGAACATTTTGACAATATCAAGATAATAAATACTAGACATAATTTGTACATATAAATATTTAATCATGACCTATCCAACATGTATGTAGAGACGACAGGTTTTAATGACGATGGTTAATTTAAATGTCGGTTTGCGGCGTCTTATATAGTTTATTCTAGCATTATGATCGGTAGAAACATAATATGCATAACGTCTTAAGTAAGATTCACCATAAGTTTAAAGTGAACGGGAGATTATTGCAACTAGGTCATTATCGTTCTTAGGTACGAAAACACCAATTACCTACAGAATTAATAGATTGATTTAAACTTAAAATAATTTTGTTTCTATGTCTATGTACATATATACCGTGTTTATAAATATGAATATTTTTATTACAGTATATCATGAATAAACTTTACCCTGTAGCTCTAAACTTAAGAAATATCTTAACAGAATTACAAAATACTCCTTTTTTATTTTGAATTTGTTCCAAATGTCTACGACCGTGAGTTGCCTCTTAATATAACTTGTACTGCAATCAATATAATAGGCGTATTTTAGTACAATTGAGCTACAGAAGGTTCAATTTTCAAACGGTGTTAACATGAAGTAATTTGTAATAAATATTAATATAATTTGATTATTTGTAAGATATGAAACGTATTTCGGCTGTTTCCATTAGGTAACACAAGTGCGTGGATAATTTACATTCTTCTGCAAGTGGCTGCCATCGGAACAATAGTTTTAGTTATTAATGCAGTGGCCAAGTTATAAAATTGCAATGCATATGTTTTAGATCAAATGGAGAAATCGGTACTTTGCATAATAGATAGGTATAATTAAATTACTTTACGTGCTGTAAGCTCGATAGATTTACATATTTACAAGAAACACTTAATTTAAACAGAGCATAGAATTGAAAGGTTCTGGGTGAGGTGGATATACAAGTCATGCTCTTGCAAAACGTATCGAAAACTCAGTAAGAGCTTGTAGATAACTACCTACTTCCTATTGAGAAACAGAGGTGCAGATAGTATTAATTCATAGTTCTATTTCTTAACTATGTACGTACAAATTAATCCTTAGTGGAATCGAGTTGATTAATATGATAATAACAAGCTGGACTTTATGATTCTAAGTGTCTAAGTCAGATATTCATTAGGTGCTCAACCAATATTAAGAATATAATTAACAGTGCTAACATAAGTGCCAATAGGAAATAATGCATACTTCAATTTTTAAATATTAGTTTCAAAATTACAACGCCCATTCCATCCAACAATCCTAATATTCGTTCTGCTGGACATTGGTCTCTTAGAAATGAGAGATTCATATCAGTCATCTGTCTTGGCCGTGTTCATAATCGCTGAAAAATCACCAGCCTATCCTTTGTATCGAATTAGTTCGTCAACTCTTACATTCACAAGAAGGGAGGGCGGTACTTTTCGATGTCACCATATTCCTACGATAAAACATTAGTGCAACATAACTCTGTGTTAATGTAAATGAGGAAATGTCTTCATAACAAACGTAATATGTTTACGTGATAATATATTATTATGTTGCAGTCAGTGCTACATTAATATAGATCTCTGTTATGAAATCGAGGAACCTATAATGTGGTCCGGCAGGCTTGCAACAGTTTTATTTTCACATTTCATCTTTCTTTTCCTTTCTAGCGTCCACTGGCTGCAGGCTACGAATTCATTAAATAAAAATATCCCCAAATTACTCAATAAAAAAGCAGAAAGCGCTCATTTCTTTTATCTTAACGGTATATAAGCAACTTCTTTTGACTTCTCAATCTTTTACCAATGTCCGTAGGCGTCCCTGAACACTCATCACCAGGTAGCTAATATATAAGTTTAATAGTTTTAATTATTTACTAAAAAGTCATTAGAACTTAATTTCTAAATTAACGTACAGATGAGCGAAAAAATATAATATAATATTATGTTTTTTGTCATGGAACTTAATTTCTGAAATAAATTTATGTGAAATAGTTTAGAGGTGAAACTTTCCCCTGTTGAAAATATTTAGGTGAACTTAAGATGCCTTAAGATAATTATTCTCCGCATATCTGCGTAATCATCTTTATATTAATTCACAACTGTACGCAATACCTTAATGTATGTAATATGATTGTTGCGGTGGAAAGGTGGCCAACTGGGCGGGTACGCGAATGGTCAAGTCGGTTTTGTCACCTGCTCTTATTTATACCTGCCGCATTGTAGCTGCTGGGCAGAGACGGTTCAACGCGTCGTTACGCAAATCCGCGTTAAAATTATGGGTACTGTCGGTAAAGTGGAACGATAGTGTTTACTTTATTAAATCGACCGCTCGCTGCGACTGGTCTCGACCAATTATATAGATTATGTCTGCGTTTCTTCTCGACAACGAAATATACCTATAGTACGAAAGCGCACGAACGTTGGCAGGTGATATTAGTTGGTAAGCAATATGTTTTGAAATCTTAGCCCCGATTCTGTTGCAAAAACGTGTCCGGAGTACAGTGGAGACTGCAGGCGTCCCACGCAGGATTTGTGAAGTGTACTATTTTTGAAGAAATGTATGCGTTCTCAAGCGTTTGCTTCTGAGTTTCAAGTTAACTTGTTTTATAATTATTGTTTTATTGGATCCCTTTTTTCTTCTTACTAGAATCTTATAAAATAATTTAGGGACAACTATTCTTTATGTTTAGCGTTTTTTTAATACTTATTTTATAGGTAATTCATTGCCAACCTGAAATTGTTTAGACACCTCGCGATGCGCTTCGTCAATTCGACGCATTAACTATCGAAAAACTATATCAACATAAAATTAAACAAACTCTGAAACATTTTGGTAAATTGACTTAGATTAAATATTTTTAGAGCTCGTAAGAGCAAACGTTGTGTTGGGATTTAGACTTAGAGTTAGATTTAGAGTTTTTGATAACAAATATAGTGTAAAAATCGAAAAACAATTTGGTATTTCAAATTTGTTGAGATACATCCCTTCTATTGAAAATAACGAAAAGCAAAGTGACGTATAATTATTATTATTAGTGCATGTACTAACACAAGTGTTGTTAGTTTTAAACTGTTTTCGTCTTATACGCTATACAAAAATCTTAAATCACTAAAAATACTCAGTTTCAAAATGAACCAAACTGAAAATTCTTCACTGAATATCAAATTATGACGACATTTTGTCAGTTGTACCGTCACTGTATCATTTACATGGAATTTGTTGTTACCAGAAAATTCTTGTACTGTGATTATACGAGTAAAAAGTGAAGTTTCATCTGAATTTTTGAGGGAATCCCTAAATTGTCGTCATTTGCGTGCTACTAACACGAGCACTATCAATTCAAATGTGGCTCAGGGTCTCACGTTGTATCACGGGC
>DWOQ01000881.1:0-10143 GCA_018251115.1 Codatractus alcaeus | reverse complement strand
TAAATCGCAATGATTGCTCTCGTTCCAAGTACTTTCTCTTTGTCTTGCACTTATTGCAATGGTGGGAAATCATCTTATAATATATTTCTCTGTTTGCAGTCCGTTTGCTGCTGTTTTTTGTTTGTCTGTCATTGACAAATAGCAATATCAACGTTCATCTATCTGCTCAATAACAAGAAAACATTTTCATCAATATAATTGAAAATACAATATTAAAAGATTTATTAGAAAATTTAAAAAAGCACCACGATGCCACAGATAGACACTAAGATACACAGGTTATTTATATCAAGCATGTTATGTGTTGCTGAATGAAAAATAATTGACTTAAATGTGAGTCAGACTCGCACATGAAGGGTTGCGTACCTCCGACATTAGGATTGCTCCAAAAACGCCGAATAGCAACATGTTTGTAGCAATACGCGTAACAAATGCTGCTGAATCATCATCGACGTTTTTTTGTCCCACTACTGGCCACAGGTCTCCTCTAACAGTCAGAAGGATTTAGGCCATAGTCCATCACGCTCAAGTGCGGATTGGCAGACTTCACACACCTTTGAGAACATGTTTTTTAGAACTCTTAGGCGTGTAAGTTTCCTCATGATGTTTTCCTTCACTGCTAAGCAAGTGATTAATTAATTTCTAATACGTCATAAGTTCTAAAAATCAGACACTCAGGCACGTTTAAACCCAGGATCTCCCGATTGAGAGGTCGAATTTTTAACCACTATCACTGCTCTCTTGCTGCCGAATATAGTAACCAAATATCACATCACATTTCCTGTGAATTAATGGCAAATAAGATGACGTAGATTCATATGGGTAAGTGTTGTTGCTTCTTAAAGCTTTTATTTCACTCATTATTGTTTCAGGGTTACAGGGATCCTGAAAACCCAATATATGAACCTGTTATATCAGATTTCGCAATACGTTATATCAGAAACTGTAAAAACGTAAACTATTGTGCTACGATGATAATGCGTTTATAGCACGTCAGATTTATACAGACGAAGTAATAAAATAGACACGTAATGTTTAGGTGATATACCGCTCACTTAATGGCTCAGATTGTAAATGGTATTAACAAAGTGATATGCATTTGGGCTTTCTACTCCTTAGGATCGGATTTACACCCCAGATTCTGATTTTATGACGGGTTCTAGAAATATTTGTCAATTGCAGACAATGGCAAAGAGTGATTTTATGCCTGGAGAGCCGTGCTTTGATAGTCTTAGTTCGGAGCTTGTATTGTGGAAGATAGACCATTCCCACTTTTTCCTTTATGAATGGCAACGCTTCCGCGGTCGACTTAAAGCAGGACTCCATTTCTGGGGTTGGTAGTAGATGTCCATGGGCTACAGTACCTACTAACATCATCAATTGTATAACATAAAAAAAGAAGTGCATAGAAAAAGAAAAATAGTAACAAAGATTAATTCCATAATGTATAACCAATCTTCGGACTCTATTCGGTTAGCTCATCGATAAGATAGCTGGGTCCCCGACCTGCAATTACCGTTTGTCGTTTTTACCGGCGATCTGTCGTTTTTCTACCATAACCGCGTCGGCCACGGTCAATCTGTGCGCACTAGGGGTGACGTACAAATAGAAAAGACCTGTCTATCTATCTATCTATATATACATATTTATAGTTTGTTGGCCCATTGTGTACTAACTGTTATCGCGACCGCATCTGCGTGGAAGAAACACCGAGATCCATTTAATTCACCTCTGGCGCAAATTCCATATTCCTTCTTCCCTGTCCCTCTCTATCCTCAGTTGAGGTCTTCTACCTATAAAATATCGATCTGAAAATTTAAGTTACTAGACTGAGTAATTTTCAAATAAAGGACTGTTTTTATATGTATAGATATGTAGAGATATGTATTTATATGTATATGTGTTCAAAATCCCTTAATTCGTTTTTTACATTATAGATAAGGCTGTCCTTATCTATCGTATTAGTATGTACCAATACTGCGTATTATGATTTAGTTAACAAATATAAGTAATTTTGAAACTTAAATCCGTTTAAACCGTGATTTGACTTTAGAGAAATCACTTACACCTATAACTACTTTATACTGTTGTGTGCTGGTTAAAGGTAGTTATGATGAAGAGTCACGAGATATGTGAACTAACTCTTCAGGAAACTAACCTTAGGTAGGGTTTTAATCCTATTTGGAGTTTATAATACATATTTTTGGATGGCAGTAACCTTAGTGGTATAAAGGACAGCTGGCATTTGCTACTTCACCTCAAAACAAACTGCCAGATTTTAAATTTTTTATTATCCATAAATATACTGCATAGGGTATAGACCCTATCTACACAATTTGCCATTAAACACCCAGTCACGACTACGCGGTTACTATTCACCTCCGTGGTATGATTTACAAAAAATTATAGTCATTTGTTCATAGTCGGACGAGCGCTAATAAGTTTAAAGCTCGATAAATGGCTTCTGACCAATTCGTTTTTATGTGTGTTACGAGTAATCGTACTATTTATTATTACTTACACACATATTACTTTTAGCATAAACGACGATTACTATTGCTCCGGACACAGCTACGCTTTGACGCTCGATGCGTCAACTGAACTCTACACTTTACATATATTTTTATGCTAGTTGCAAGAGAAGGAGCGTAATACTTCGATTGAACACAGAGTGTCGCCTTAATGCGTTGAATCGATATAATCGAAAAAACGCGAATGTTCTATGCGTAATCATGCCTGCTAAGACCCTAATGGTGATAACTGGTACGAATTCACCAAATAAATCACTAAAATTACGAGTCTATTAAGAGTTGTTGCAACACTTTTTTGTTTGGTATAAGTGCCAATATAATCAACCTACTTCAAAAAGGATGAGTATCTCAATTTTCTTAGAACATTTTATGTTTGTTATATTATTACTCCG
The DNA here is from genome assembly GCA_018251115.1 of Codatractus alcaeus. Classification (NCBI taxonomy): domain Eukaryota; kingdom Metazoa; phylum Arthropoda; class Insecta; order Lepidoptera; family Hesperiidae; genus Codatractus; species Codatractus alcaeus. Next base: position 7,220 of record DWOQ01000881.1, on the reverse strand, counting down.
ATATCTATAAACTTATATGGAAAATAACTTTATTGTTGGACAGAAAATGGTTTTAAAAAGGCCACTAATTTCATTAGCATTGGACCTTGGGTCTCCAAGATACACCGGGTAACGGCTAAAACTTGAATAGAAAATGCATCGTGATTGATATTGGTAGATTTACACCTACCCAAGATTGAGATACCTGCAGGTGTAGCGATTGCAGGTTGACTTTAACGTGTTAAACATAGTAATTATTTATTTTTGTTTTAAAATAGTTTGCAGTTTACACTTTGGTACAAGTTTTGTTGATTTGTATGCCTCTTACTATTATGTATGTGTTTCTGAACGTAATCAAATAATAATGAAAAAGATTGAACTAAGCGGATCGTTATACGTCATAAATTCGTTAAAACAAATTAATAACCACTACGATTTATACGGAATGAGAAATCTTTCGGAATGTTAATTGCAATTAACAGCAGAACTTTACAACTTGCCCAATCGGGCGACGTGCAAAATGGGATGACGGAAGACGTTGCACCTCATATTTTCGCGTCGCAAGTAATTTAAATCCATCTTATGGGATATACTCGTAAATAAGTAACAATAAGTAGTAATAAGTAAAGGCTACAAGAAGAAAGGGGCTTTATTATTTGTAATGTAGAATCTTATTATCTGAGTATTGCGGAAGTTAAGTTATATACGAGTAACTTTTATTTGCTACTACGAATTTCATGCGTGCTCCATCAAAACTTTATAACAGTTAATAAAGAAACTTATTCGATATATCTTTTTGATATGGTTCTTACAATTTGCCGACTCTTGGCAGAGCGTTCACTATACCAATCTGACATAGATTAGTTGTGCCTTCGAGCTCGGGCTAATCAACTTCTATATAATGAATCTAGATCTAGAACAGAACAGAATCTGGGTCTAGATGTTAGTATGTATTTAACACCCATAATACAGGAATTCGAAGCGTGGAGCTCGTGCGTCAATAATATATAAGGTTGTATGTAAAACTTCGATAATTATTATCCTGTGATGCACGAAAATAGTTCTCATCGACACATTTAAGCTGTTTATTATAAACTTCCTTGACATTTCCATGCGATACATATATTACAAATAATAATATTATATAATGTAACATTTAGTCCGATGACTCAGTGGCCACGCTCGCGGGCAACATTGCCCGGCGGTCAGCTCTACAATGTCATTAGCGGGAGGCAAAAACCTAGATTTGCCTAATATGGTAAAAATAAAGTAATGATCTAGTTTTCAAAGCGCCACTCCCTGAGTCGTTATTTTTATTCTTGATTTTAATTTATTCTTAAATAGTGGATTATAAGGCAAATCTAGTTGTATTAGAAGTTTCGACTTAGTCCTCCAAGGTAAGATAGCGAAAAAACATATTATTCGAGGTGTTAATGTTACTGGGAAACAGCTCAAACTTGCTCTTTTGCTTCTTCAAATACACGAAAAATGGCCAAGTGTGAGACTAATTGCACATAAGGGTTCCGCACTACCTTTATTAAGTAGAACACAGAAAAGCGAGATACCGCCGATTATAGTAATAACTGTGAAAATCAAATGTGTATCTATTATGGTCATAAGATACAGCCCAATGACAGACTGACATACGGACAGATAGGCAGATGGACAGACAGAGCGGCGGACAGCGGAGCCTTAGTAATAGGGTCCTGTTGATACCTTTTGAGTAGGAACCCGAATAAAAATGAATCACTTGTGATAAAATTACTAACGGCATTGTCACAAGTTTTACGATACATAAACCTACTTACGTTTATGTATTTTTTAAAGCTGACATAAAATTGTAAATTTGAAGTAGAATTACTGAAATCAAGTAAAATATTATCAAGGCACCATATCACAGATAAAATCAACAGTTTTTACTGTGTGAACGAAGTTACGACAATTACACGTACAAACGTATTACATCAGAATACAAACTAATATGAGTTTGCGGTTTTCCGGTTAACAGTAACATAGATTGGTTGATAAAAAATTCAAATGAACACCGGATAACATGTATTATGTGCAGCTAATAATAACAGTATACAGTATTAGAATGCTTGTGGTTGCGACATCGGCCTGCGTCATGCGTTAAATGCGGGAAAATTATTTAATAATAATGAGTTCAACTGCTAAAGTGACGTTTTCTGATGTAAGTAGGAATTAGGAGTTAGAGTAGAGAGCAGAAATAGGCGTGGTGGTGGTACCACCGGAGTCGATTCACGTAGGGTTACCCTTGGGCGCCGTCAGAATATTTTTCAGGGAGAATCAGGGTGCAAGGGATTGCAAGTGCACTCTGCTGCCCGCGCGTTTCAGAACATACTTTACTTATTTTTTAAGAAAGGCCAAACAAATATGAACTCTTAAATTACTGTCCCACAGCTGGGCACGAGTCTCAATATAAGCATTAACCAGCATTGCTCATACATAATCATTTAGCTTGTTTCATTGTTAAACAAGAATATTCTCGCGCTTCGAAAGTGGTCGACCTTTCATAGCCATTATTATTAATTTTCCGTTATCATTAAGTGGGCGGTCTGAGTTATCTCAGATTGATGTTTGTTTCTGGTCCATGGGTGTGAATTGTAAGATTGGAGCAAATAATGGGTTTCCAGTCTGATTTGAAATAATCATATACATTTTCAAACGACCTCAAAGAAAAGGAGGTTCTCTATTCGAATATTTATATGTATGTGTTACCGCATATGTTTTTACTAGGTGACGAGCTTTTTTGATGATTAAGGTGGTGCTTCTCATGTAGTCATTTAAATTTGGTCAAGATCTGACAAGCAGTTTTTGAGTTATTCTTACTAATATGTATTTAATTTACTTCAGCTTGGTTTATTACCTAGTGTTTGTTACCTCAGAACTCTGTCATTTATCAAACTCTTTGAAACTTTATTGTTTTTTTTTTATCCCCAAACGTTAGCAAACGAGCATGCAGTCCACCTGATGGTAAGTGGTCCTTGCTGCCCATGGACATCAGAAATCATCCCTAAGTACAATTAAATTATACATAGGTTTGATCACAGAGGCATCGCTAACCCTGAGGACTAAGATGTTCGCTTCTTATTTAAGTATAGCCGGCAACCACACCTCTCCAAACCGAAACACAGAAATTGTGTCACGATGATTATGAGGCGGTGGCCACGGGGGGGTCAAACTAGATGAATTCTACCACCTGGTAAGTACTGTTTTGTTCGAAAGGGAATAGTTTCAACGTTGTCCCCATTTAACTTCATTGGCTTTGGGTTTTAAAATTACAGCATGGAACTTCCCGAATTCTAAAATAGAGGTTTAATGATGGAGATAATGCTACATTGATACCAATTCAAGACTAGGTATGAGCGTAGGTTGTGATTGAAGGTTGATTTTTTTCGTGTGAAATTGAATGCAAACGAGCATGCAGTCCACTATGATTAACATAGTCTTCGCAATCTCATACACATAAATCAAAATATTCTATTATATGGAAGTGTAGTAACACTTCAATTCCATTACTGCTTACAGGTTTGAGTGAAGTAATTTAATTTGAATTTACAGTCACTTCCCAAGTTGTCAGGTAACAACGGTAATAACAAACAGAAAATGAGTCAATTCTGTTCAGTATTTCTAATAATGGTGCCAGTTAATGGAAATATTGGATACTAGCTCCCAGCTGTATGGTCTTTTATTTCTATTTCTTTTACTCATCATGTAATAAATAAGCAGATCAATGGTGAGTGAAGCAGTTTCAATGCTGAGTGGGAAATTTTGCGTATCAGACCAACATATTCCAGTTGGGATACACAGCTATAGGATACAGCACAACGCTGCCCCTTATCCAACTGTTACCAATCGGTTATATGATTTGTGATGGGAAAACCGATCGATTTATTCTTAGAGACTCATCCGCTAAACCAAGGTGTGCAAAGATCAAGGGAATTGTGTGTCAGAACATTTCTAATCAATAATTAGTGCTCGACGTCAATTACAGGGTTAAAACTAGAGGTTTTAAAACGTTACATAATTAAGTCTGTTAACCCATTGACCCGTTGTAGGCGCGGAAGCAGAAACATTAGTGCTTTAAAGAGGAATAGATGGCTTTATTTGCTGTGTCAACTAGTCTACAAAAGAGTACAACCTTTTATTATAACTTCAAACTAAAGAAACCTACAAGTAATATAGGTGTGCCATAAATCTTGAAGTTCATAATAGTTTTGATCTGCCGATTGTTCGTCCGACAAACTTGACCTTATATATTTGAGTCTGATAAATTAAGCCTTGTGACATCTTTATAAGGCAGTTTTGTAAGGAAGTCGTGGTCAGGCGGCTGCCAATTAGCACCATCTTATGACATGAGCTATTGTGTCATTGTATAATACTATTATGATGTTATGTATACGATGGATGTAACATAGATAAGGGGATTAAATATGTATTTTAGACTTTTTTATTAACATTTGTATAACATTATTTACACTAAAACATTGTATATCTTATGAATCTGAATTAAACTCTCAATGTGTTAAGAATTTTGGAATATAGCTGAGGTTTTGTTTTAAAATATATTTTATATACTTTAAATCACGTTTTAACAATACGAAAGTTTTTTTTCAAGTTATGGATTTAATGGAGAGATACAGAGAATAGTACACATTTAAGTACCTAAATTTAATGAGCTTTGTATAGTGTCCTCTAGTGGCGCTTTAAATTTATTTAATTGGTATGCCTTTATCAACAAATAAATGTTATGTTACGTGTGTTGTATACATACAGAAATATTTACACATTAAATGTTATGTGATTGTGTGATTAATATGAAATCATCGAGCGCAAAATAATACGATCGGATAAGTCGAGTGATTGCTCGATAACACACAAACACACGACTGGTTACGCAGGATAAGGTTGACATACGAGGTCACATATGGCAGAGCAAAGGCCCTTCTAGTGTAGTTAGAGTAACCGTGGTTTAGTTTGTATTAGAAATTATTTATAGTTTACTTAAAAGTGTAAACGAAAACATCGAGAGGATTTTTTACGAGGACGGTTCCTCTCCGTCGCGGATATGCCGGGCTCCTACCGGCTAAATCCTTACGATGTTCCTCTGAATGCCCTTTATCGAGATTGGGTTGGCTCTTGCGCAGAGTTCGTCTTTTGTTGGCATGATGTATGAGCTGCATTTACCCGTTGTCTTTGAGGGCGCGGTAATCTCGCGCGCGATACGTCGATGCTCTCGATCTCCGGTTAGAACTCCTTCTAAAGGAAACCTATCCGATGTATTATAGTGATAGTCTAACCCTTCGTGGCTCTTCTCCGGTTGCAACATCGCCATTCCTATTTCTGCCTATTACTCGTAACAACAGTGTTAAGCATTGCTTTGTTCTAGTTTCAAGGGTGCGGCAAAAGTGGTATGCTTAAACGAGGCATTTCAACTTAGTATCAGTAAAGTAACACTTGAATGAATCACGTTGATTTTGTGTCTACATCTTGTCTAATCATGTACCTAGGATAAATGTAAGTTAATTCAATAATTATCTGCCCAATCGGAAATGTCATATCTATAAGTTTTTTGACAACTTAAAAAAATATAGCAAAATCGGTTCCCACGAGCATTGGCTACCGTGTTGTGATGTAAAATCTAATGTGTAATTGAATATAAAAGCACCTTCCACATTATCCTGAACAATAATCGACATTGACAGCCGACCTCGCCGCCGCCTTCAGACCTCTTAGCGCCGTGAGAATTGACACCCTATGCTATTGTACGAGTATATTGTTGTATAACAGTTCGATAAGGCTTGATTAAACACCACGTGTCGCCAAAGGCTATTGTTTATGATGACTTGCAACCCAGGAGATGGTGCCACACGTATTCTATCGCGCTTTCAACATCTTGTCCAATCTCAGTATGTATTACCAACGTTCAACACTGATAGATACTATACACACTATCCTCACTAGCGGAAACGAGTGACCCAATAACAACGGTTGTCACACGCTATCCACAAGTCATCGGTCGTAACTTCTCATTGCCATTAGCGTAACTGACTTAAATCGAGGTCCATTCTTCACAGGAGGTGCCCTTGAGTCAACCGCAATTCTAGTTTAGGAAGATGTGACTAAGCCAGGACTCCGGGATCGATTGTTAATAATCCACTTAGCAAAATGGTCTAGGATGTTTAAAACGGTGACAAATACAATCCCTTCTCCCAAGGATACAGTTTTCATCTACCTGTCCCCCGGTTTGAAACCTATCTGGCTAAAACACGGTGAAGCTGTCAAAGACACTAAGGCCTACAGCAATTACAAGGAAAAAAATCATGTCACATCGCCTCGCCCAAACTAATTTACACTTTAACTATAAAATGTAGCGTGGCTATTGTTTTTATGTTTGGTCACTGTGTGATGATCTGTGGCTGGTGTTAAACTGACACTGGTGTAATAGCTTCCAGATTCAAGTCCTTGTTACACACCTAAAGAATTGTGATTTACGTTTGTCTGTTTTTGTGTCTCTAATACCTAAAATTAATAATAGCCTTTTAATACCCTTCAATTGTAGAAACCCCGCAAACCAAGTACCACCACATTATTAGCATATAATGGTGTCATATCGTGTCACGTTTGGTAAGTGTGTCACAATCGCATAGAATATAGTCCATTGCGCAACAAGTAAGAGCCTACCATGGATTCGCGAGTACTTAGCATGCAGTGTAACTGTACTTAGGTAATAGTTAACGCGTCGTAATGGAGCAGCGCTAATTCGTGCGCCATTTGCATTATAAGGATCTCGTTACTCTGATATTATAAGTGCTTTAGCTATTTCTTCATTTGTTCAAACAATTTAGGACAATGCAAATTTAGTCTGTTAAGGTGTGTATCTTGCGTAAGTTATCTGAATTTAAATATATGCACACAAAATATTGAAATCTTGAACAAACTTTTAAACAAAAAAGGTAAAAAGTATGCATAGAGTCTACATAATTCTAAGTAGTTACTACCGCCCATGAACAGCAATCATAATCCTCCGTAAAGCAATCTTTGTGTTTCGGTTTGGAGAGGCGTGGTCGCGGGCTAAACTTAAATACGAGGCGAACATCTTAGTCAATCGGTAAATCATACTTAGGTATGATTTAATTGTACTTAGGGATGATTACTGATGTCATGGGCGGCATGTACCACTTACCATCAGGTGGACTGCATGCTCGTTTGCTTTGTAC